>JALPQI010008046.1:0-44994 GCA_025490895.1 Thaumatotibia leucotreta | reverse complement strand
ACAAATTGTATGTGCGTTTTACATTGACGGCTTAGAATAGCAAGCAAGTTGCAATTTGGTAAGTCACCGTGCAATGTATCCAATTGCTAGCGATATTCACAACCGTCCTGTCATTTCTTGGTACGGCCGCTGCGAGCAGGCCGCGAACTAGAGGTACGACTGACCGTGCCGATGACAAATAGGGTCGATAAATTGTTGAAGTATTTGATTATATTCAATTTTTCTTTCATATTTTGACCTTTGTATCAATATCTTATCTTCATAAAGGTAAAACAATATATATAGATTATATCGCGTATTATATTATTTTGAGCCTTTTACAATAACCGTTGTCAAAGATTGAAATTGTTTTATTTAAATATATGACCATCGCGGAAACGACTGATAACATTATATTTATTAAGGGTACAACCGTCTAAATAATTATTTGTTCATGTGATTCCCAGCGACAATTAAGATAATGTCGTTAATAAATTGCTTTGTTCATATTCCAATATATGTTTATAATTGACATTCTGTAGTTTATTATTTACAAACCACATCCGACACGAAAGTAAGAAAAAAGTTTTCTAATTTATTATTAAATGACATAAAATGAAAACAAACAATATAAGGACTTAACTTAACTACCTATAAATAAAAAAATTGGCCTAAATCGCCGTCAGTGAGCAAGGTATCCAGAAGGCTGGCCGCATTCCCCCGTTGTATAGCTATACTTAAACGCTGTGCAAGGTACTGGCCAGCCCTCTGGTCGCCTGAGGTCTCTCTTAGGCGAGCCGCTAGATCTTTAAAAAGTCCATCTGCACTTGGCCCCCATGGCCCCAAGGTCTCCACACCAAATGCCGCAAATATGTAGCTGGTTCCTAAAGCAGCATATTTGCGGCGCTTGAGACTTTCGGCTAATGATGCCGCGGCGCCAGCAGCAACGCCGGTGACCGAAACATGGGACGGCGCCAGAGTGTCAACCCAGGTGGCGTCCCAAACTAGCGGCCGGCCCATGCTCCAGGGCACCAGCGTCATTCCGTCAGGCCTCTTGCCGTCGTCCCTGGCCAGACCGTTAACATAATGTTTATAAAGATTAGATACATCGTCCAATGCGATATTTGAATCTGTATTTATTTCTTATTAAATGATAGATCGATTTTAATGTTTTTCTTAATATTCCGGCCTTATCAAATATCTATGGATAATAATTTATCGACGTAGCCTCCTCTCTAGTGCCGCATCATATGGTAGCGCTTTAGCCAATCACAGCGTGGCAAAGGCCCGACCTCGGAGACATCGAGACTCATTACAATTTCGCTTCGTTACAAATCTCTCTCTTTCATATATCTATGCTATCTACATATAAGATCCTAATTTTTCTAACAGCCTCGGCCTTACTTCGGCCATGAACATCATCATCATCATCATCAGCCTATGATAGTCCACTGCTGGACGTAGGCCTCTCCTATTAACTATGCGTATAGACGCATTAGGAGGTAAATGCCCATAATCGCCATGCTGGACAAGCGGATTGGCGATCGCAGTAATGTGTCCATTATGATGACGCTGCTGCCCATCATCAATTTTTAATCAAATATGGTCAGTGACACTTCAATCCCTTAGTCGACTCTTACGACACCCGCAGGAGGAGTTGGGGTGGTGACAAATGTATTCTTTCTGCCGTCACCACACGGCCATTTCTGCCGTCACAACACGGCCAATGTCACCAAACGGCCATGAACATACAGGAGAAAATTACTTCATGGTGACATTTTTTTCTATAGGTATGTCAGACGGTCAACCATTGTCAACCAAATTCGCTTGTACCTACATACATTTTATTCCCGTGGCCGGGCCGGCTCATGATACTACGTTGCTGTATTAAGGTGGATTTGAGCTCATTGAGTATTCGCTCGTTTGGTCTCCCCCTTATACAATGAGCATTGCTCATTCTATCCCCCACTCTACGAAATCAACAAATTTCGACGAATCACGTTTTGTGTAACGAACGAATTTCGTATGAGTGGGGGATAGAATGAGATTCGTTCGTTTGGTCTAAATCCACCTTTAGAATGATGACTAAATCATGTTACGAAAATTGGTACGCGAAAATACTCGTACACACTCACATATAAAAACACTCTATTAATGTGACTTTAGGTTATCACGTTAATAAAAAAAAACTCTTCCTACTTAATAAGTTGAATAACTCGTTTTGTATTGATTAATTTCGTCAAATGCAAAAAGATGATAGAAAATACCATCTTTAATCCATACTAAACTTCAGAATTAAAGTGCATATTGTATCAGTTAGACAAATGCACTCAAAGACAACTCTAGAAATAGAAGCAGACAATAAAACAATTCGCAGTGACAGCACAGTAGCATATTAGTAATCAAGAGTGGACGCGCCTCGTCACCCACACAATGACCAAAGGTACTTTTGAAGGATACGATACCTTTTGTTCTTTCACCTATTTATCTATTCGATTTATCGGTTACTGAACTTACTTAAAGTTTTATACAATTTAAATCACAAGATTAGGACTAACGCGACCTTAATTTGCATAATTCAGGTTTTTACATAAATATTTTCTAGGACACTATTGGACCCGTACCCTACCTATGTCTATAGAAATTGCTAGAATCACGAAAATGTTAAATCAAATATATATATTTTTACTAATTATAACATAATTTTCCCGAAACGATACTGAACCTACCGCGATTAAATTTACAAATTTTCGCGGTAGTAGGCCAGAATCGAAAATAAATCGATATACTTATTGTTAAGATGGCCAAAAAATAGTAGATATTAGGTGCTACTGCTATTAAATATTTACTATATACTCTTCATTCTAACTAATTTCCAAAAAAAACCCTAGTAGAATTGTGCCTCCCAAAAGTTAACTGGCATGGCAACGGATTTTCATCATCAGTTTTTTGCCACCGCAGTTGTAGACGGTAAAGATAATGACCTGACCCTACAAAGCCCAAACCATTACTTTCATCGTGGACTTTCTTTAAAGGTTTTCTTAACCCTCTAATGCATATGAAGCCAAATATGGTTTCATTGGTTTTGGACTCTATTGACTGCTGTTAGGGTTCAAATTTGAAATGAATTTTTGCCTGTCCTATGCATTAGAGGGTTAAATTCATTTCAAATATCAAGCTCAAGACGATATGCGTAATGTAATGCAAAAATTAGAATAAAATACTTTCGCTTTGCTGGCAGGTAAACATTTAAATAACTTTCGCTGCAATTCCAGAATTTAATTGTGTTTTATATAATTAACCTAATAGGACTAACACTATTTTTTCCCCTCACTAGCTCGTAAAGCGCTCGTTTATCGTTTAATACGAGCGGGTAAAAACGCGTTTTACACACTTGTGAATAAAGTAATTTGACATTGCTCTAATTCCTATAGCCCCCTACTGCCTAGTATAAGTGGATCTGTATGACCGTAGTAAACATGCGCAATTGGAGCTCACATGTTAAATTGGTCGATCTCATGGGTGACTTTGTAAGCCATTGGCTATATTTAAAATCCAGAAGTAACTCTATTCTACGATACGTTTCGACATTGAGTTTTAAATGGTTTCTTTAAGTTAATTTACATTTGGATGAGATTTGTAATCATATTTCCTCGCGATAGTGAGAGGAAAAAAGTTGTATTACACTTGGCGGCAAAGTTTGTTCAACTCTCGTGCCTTGAGACCTTCGCAATGCTCAAGATTCCAGTTTTTGAACCACTCGCTACGCTCGTGGCTCAATTTTGGAATCTTTCGCTAGCTCAGGTCTCAATATTGGCACGACAGTTAAACAACAACTTTGCCCCCTTGTATAATAAATAACTATTGTTCTGCAGAAGAGGGCTATTCGAGCGATATATAAAATGAGCCCTAGAGACTCACTTAGAGATAAGTTTAAGGTTATTAATATAATGACATTGTATTCTCAATACATCTATGAGAATATTATGTATGTACATAAAAATATTATCAATTTTAGGAAAAATTGTGACATACATAATATTAATACTAGAAACAAACATACGCTCGCAGTACCCGCCACTCGGCTCCATAAAATTAGGAAATCATTCATGGGTAATTGTGTAAGATTTTATAATAAACTTCCAGTAAATGTTACTGAATTTTCAGTCAACAAATTTAAGAATTTTGTAAAGCGTAAACTTATATCTAAAGCTTATTATAGTACACAAGACTACATGAATGATAAAACACCGTGGGAGTAATTTAGGATTCAATTATTAGTTTGTTAAAGTCATGACATTCAATTACGATAATTTACGCTTGGAGACCTTGTACATCTCCAAACGTGCATTATATAATGTTATTATTATATACCTATTCGGAGAGAAACCTTACTTCTCTATAAATTATTACTTATAAATGTTGTGACTTTTAGAGACTTTACATCTCTTGTTATTATTATTATATTTCAATTTGTTTAAAATCAATTTTATGTTTTTTTTTTTAATGCATGTTAGTTGTAAGATGTACCATCATTATTTGAAAAAATAATTCCCGCCAAGTTTCTTACCGGTTCTTCTTGGGTCAGCGGTATAGGGTTCGAACCGGAAGTAGTTTTCATATCTAGACGATTCAAAAGAGTTTGTTGCTATTCCAATTTGAATAAAGAATTATTTGACTTTGACTTTGACTTTGACTTTAGGGTTGATTTTTTTTTAATTTTACCATTTTCCATAATATTTATATTAAAGTTATAAGATTTCTCTACTTCTGATTGAAAATTGTCAAAGTCATTACAAAATCCAGTTCATTAAAATCACGTAATTGATTTTTCAAATTGCGCTCGTTTGCAGTCAGTGCGATCATGCGTCGGAAAGTTTTATCTTCATAGACCTATAAAAATATTAAGTATAGAAAAACGTTTGAGGCTCTTATAAACGATGAGCGTACTGACGTGGCTTTTCGTTACCAAACCACACTTGACATATGTAGGCAACGTCTAATAATTTATATGACAAAACCTATGTCCGATGCACCAAAATAGTAACCATATAGTATTTAGTATATATAGCCGATCGTAGCTATGTTTTCAATCAATTAATGACTAAAATCAAAATAACGACCGGTCAACAGATTTCTATCCTTTTTCCGTAACTACACATGTTTCAGTAATAAATAAATGCTTTAAGCGGACACGATGAATTAAACTCCATCCTCTCCTATTTATTTTTCCTACCTCTGTTCTTTTTGGTATAGGTAACTGTTTAACGTTTCCGATATCGGTTGCCAGTATGTTTGTTCGCGTTCCAGTCGATTTAACATGCAAATCAAACATCGAATTTCCGATCTCTACATACAAAAACATAAATTAAATAAGTTGATGCATTCGTCACGGCGTGAATACCCCTCTGGTAACTTACAGTTCAGGGTTTATAGTTCTGGAAGGAACACCTGTTTGCTTAGAATATTTTTGAGGAACATTTTACGAGTTCGTTGTCTTTGTACTGTAAACAAATGAACTATTCTAATTCTAACCTAAAGGCCAGGCTGGATAACCATAAAACATTTTTTGTTTGCCTATTAGGTCGTTAAGCCTGCGACTATCCAAATCAAAGAGAATAAAATCACTACGTTTTAATCCAAATCATATTAAAGATAGTTCTATACTTTCAAGATTATCGGTGCTGATTCTTACCTAGGCATAGACAGACACATATTTGGCCGATTTTTGACTAAATCCCCCCAAATCGATTACATGATTTTTGAACGAGTCCTTATTTACAAAATTTACTCGTGTCTTTACAGAAGTGTTTTAAAGCAAACATGAATGTTATTGTTTGATGATGTAGGTTATTGGACATTAAGTAATGTCGCAGGGCGCTAGAGATCCCCTGGCCCGTCTCCACATGAATTAACCTCAATTGAGTGCCGAGGAGGCGCTTCGCTGATTGAAGACAGTCCATTCTAACAACCAGTAAACGACCCTCCCAGTCTTCCTGCCTCTTAAATAAACGAGCAAAATTTACAACGTAACAATGTCCCATATTTGGTTTTATTTCAACATTAAATCACAATGAACTGGTTGTCGCGTCTTAATATTTTTTTATCGCTACCCGCGACATATTTCGGTGAGCCTAGGTCTCAAATCAATCAAATATCAATTTACTGAGCCCGCCATAATCCGTCGATGGACCGAGGTTTCATTTCTACCGAAATTATATTTCTACAGTCACTAATATAATCAATGACGTAGAGAATTTCACGGTAGATAGGTGTGTTGGTTAAAGTACCGAGATATGATTCAAATATCGATAGATAAAAGATTATGGTTGCAGATAAATAAGTACCTATCTATGTAAGTGTCAGTTGTAACAAAGACAACAAACTTCATAAGATCCATTAACTTGAATGGAACAAACAACTAAGATTCACAACGTAATGAAGCTGTAAAATGGTACTATGATTTATGTGCCAAGTTACAGTAAATCTTTCTCCATGTGCCATCCAGGCATCCAGTGTAAGCAAATAGGTCCTTTGAACTTGGGCCTTACATAAGCTTTCCGGGAACTCCTTGTTAACATATTCGAATGTGTATCAAGCAAGTTCAAAGATGTCACAGAATCTTTGTTGAAGTAGTAAATGTGCGACTGAAAGTCTTACGCTTTCAAACGATTGTTTTGAAAGTATACACTCAGTTGCACACGGTTTCACGATGACATGTTTACATGGATATCCCGAGTATGATTTAAGATAAACTATGTACATAACTATTAGGAAGAAGAGCTTGCTGCAACAATGTTGCGTAAATGGGTCGCGATCTGCAGTCGTCACACAACACTGTTACAGCTCAGTAACTAAATTAACAATTTTCTAAATTTGTAGGCACCATAGCAATCGAATTGATATATTAAATTAGCGTCAGCAACGTCGCTACACTATAGTTTATTTGGAAACCAATCTTGTGCCCATAATTTGTTTAAAAATTATACTAATAGACCGTAAATTTAAATTTAAAGCTTATGTTATCTAATTATGTCTTTTTCATGTGTGCTGGCTGTCGTTAACTTGAAAAGAAAAGGCGGAATATGATAATGTAGTAAAGCACATCAAACGAGGCTAGTATCAAAACGTTTGACCCCAAATAAAACCAGATCCGCCCATAAACAGTTTTCCTCTGTTTGATGTTTGCTTTTAACACTAGTACTGATTCGTGCAGTACTTATTAGCCATTGGCGAGTTTCACCAACGTCCCGTTCCCGTAAATTCAACTAATTACAGTAAATGAAACCTGTGTCATCATACAGACATAAACGTAACGCAAAGCGAATTTCGTGTTACTTAATAAGAGGTCCCCAGCTTCCCCACGGCAAGGCTGTCCCCGAACAGGATAGACTGCCAATAATAGGCTCAAAGGAACACAGTAAAAAAAGGGGACGCGGTTACCTGCTCCTAAAAGCTAACACGCAACTTATTGAAGTTTCAACTAGGGTAGTCATACCTACTAATCTTGCGATTTCAAGTAAATAATATAATAATTGTAGACATGCTGATAATAGGGATAATGGAACAATTATAGTTATTGCGTATAGATTTGTCATACCTATAAACTAACAAATGCAAAGTTTGTTATTATACGAATCAGATCATCATTATTTTCCATTGCAAAACCAAGTTTCTTTCACACGAATTATTTCATAGCATAATTGATCTAATACTTTATACGGCAACGAAAACACCCGGATGTCTTGGCAACAAAACAACAAATTATAAGAGACGTGTTTTGCTCATATGGAGCTTTGGAAAAAAACTGAAAGCGCTCGTTTCTAAAAACCAATGTACCAAAACTCGTAGCAAGGCATTGAAGCACTACACTTGAACTAATACATCACTTGTTAATATTCAAGAAAAAGTTTTTAAATAGTAAGGGGTCACTGAAGTCAGCGAGAACGCGAGGCGAACCGCTACAGAGGCGACGCGCGCGCGTCCGGCCTCCGTCAAACGTGGATGCACACTGGCCTGGGTTGACTTATGTTATATTGCTGCCCTGGTGAGTGACTACATTGAATAAAACGGAGTCACGGAACTGAACCAAACCCCAAGGAACCCGGATCACCAATCATGTACACGTTCTATTGGTTGTTAACGGGGAATAAATATCGGGAATAAGCGGAAGTGTCAAAGATGTCTATCGAAATGAATTATGGGTTTCTTTCACTTGGTCTTGCAAATAGTTTCACTCGGTTCAATTAGATTGATTCGTCATAAATAATTGGTTGCATAAGTTAGGTGGTTAGAGCTGGATGGAAAACGTAACGGCTGTTAAGGGTATGAAGACATATATATTATTACAACTGTGACGATATACAACTAAAATGCAAATACCTTTTAATTTTTATTTAATTCACTTTAAGATAATATGGAAATGTATGACAAAAATATAAAATGCTATCTGGAATTTGAAATATGAATTTATTAATTTTATCAATTATACTAGCTTTAAAAAGAATATATACCTATTTATTATGTCACCGATTAAGTAGTAAACCTACATTTATAAAAGAGTTTTGTAATAAGTACCTAACTCATAAGCTAGATTAATAGAATTTATAATCAAGTGTATAAATTTCCATAGAACTATAAAAGTTAAACTCTTAATTAAAATATAGGTAATAGAGCAATATTTATAGAGGAAAAACCTCATATAACCAGCGTGTCACCATTAAAAAGTTCTTAGTCTAGATTACGTAAATAAGTTGTTAAAAAATAACTAGGCAATTTCGTTCCTGGTGGTGATGAAGACAGAGCGGGCACACTATCGCGGCATATGTTGCGCAAGCACTTGGGATTTATGGGCCACGCTCGAGTTACACTTGATAACGGGCACACAAGACAAGAGCGTTATGTTTGTAATGTAAACAAAGGATCATATCTATTTTACATGTAGTTTTTTTCTTCAACAGGTTTTGGAAGATGCGAGTTTCAGTTAATACCTAAATTGGGAACGCAGGTGACGGTGTATGTAATAAGCATAGCAATACTGAATCTATAGACAGATAAATAAAAGTTGCAAAACCTGCTAACGATAATACAAAACTGGCTTGCAGGATTTGAACTCCATAACCAAATAAATACCAGTTTTTTACGGATATACCAGATTGTTCACGAAAAATTTTACGTATTTTAAATTCTTTCAGCTCATCATTCGGGTACACACACTTATGAATCTTGTTACCGGATTAGAATAATAAGAATAAGAATGGTTTATTTGGTGGCATACAATACAGAACAATAAATACAAGTATCAAACAGTAAGGATTTGAATGCCAAAAAGGATGCCACTCAGCATGTGTCGTGTCAGATGACACGACGCTGGTTTTCAGGGCAACCGAGCTAAAAAGTGAAACATAAAAATAACTAGAAAAATAGGTAAAACAGTAACAAGAGTCGGTAAATGTGTACAATGTAGAAGATAAACATAATGTAGGACTTAACATAATTATCTTAAAAACATAGTGGCAAAGTGTACAATAAATTTGGTAAACACAACTTTAAATTTGTCAGCCTCCGTAGCCTAGTTGGTAGTGGCCCTGCCTACGAAGCTGGAGGTTCCGGGTTCGAATCCCGGCGAGGGCATTATTTGTGTATTTATTAATCACAAATATTTGTTCCTTGGTCATGGCTGTCTATGTATTTAAGTATCTATATGTATCTATCTATTATATATATCGTCGCTTGGTACCCACATCACAAGCCTTAATTGAGCTTACCGTGGGACTAGGTCGATTTGTGTAAGATGTCCCAAGATATTTATTTATTTATTATTTATTTAAAATCTAATTTTACTAACAAATCTAACAATATAAAACTATGTGGTCAGAATAGTGAGATCATGTGTGTAATATTAAAAAAAAAACGATAATCTTAAATATACAAAAGTTGTCCAGTTAAATACTTCTTAAGGTTATTTTTGAAAGATGCAATAGATTACAAAATAGTTGGAGAAAATTCACAAGCACAACACACTACAGGCAAACGAATGGAAACAAACCGAATAGTAAGCATACTTTTATAAAACGTTGCTTTGTAATTTGTACATTGTTGGTCAGAAACTGATATCACGAATTTACAATATTTACTGTCTACCAGAGTATTTAACAAGTAGAGTTTAAAAAAAATGGTAACTAAGATATACAAGCTATTATAAATAAAATAAACAATATTTATAAGGAAAAAAGAACAATATTTGTTTACTACAAAGTGTAGATACATTCGTTTTTACTACTTTCCTGTTATCAAAATTTATATAGTTTCCGATAGTGTAAACCAAAAATAGTACATTATTGCAGAGGCCGGGAAAGCGAATTTCGTGGATGAGTATTTTTTGTCGGACGAAGCGAAGCTGAGGCCGACAATTACATACGAATCCACGAAATTCTATTTCCGTCCGAGGCACATATAGGACTTTTCTCCAAACATGCAAGGAAATAAAACAAAATATTTTTCTTGCAAATTGAATAACAATTGAAAAGAAAAAATCTCTTATGATTCCCGCCTAAACTTTTTTTTAATGCATGGTCGTTCATAAAAAATAGTAACGATATCTATGGTTTCATTAAACCGTACCTACACGACCTGACACACCGAGGCGTTTGTAACTCATGATAGAACGAGACGGCCATAGATTTGATCGCCGTCTCTCGCTCTATCCAGACCAGGCGTTTGGTCGTGGCTTTAGAATTTGGCTGTATGCATTTTTTTCAAAGTCCAAAAGTAGTTTTTAAGAAGTAAAAAACAATACATTAATGGATTTTAGTACAATTTCGCGGCCGCAAAAACTGTACAATAATGAAAATCTTTTTTTTTAATTTGAGCTGGTACATAAGAAGGTACTTCGCGTTTCGTTTTTGCTACATTAATGCGAACATTTCCGAGCATATTGGAGAAAAACATCATTATTTAACTAGTAATTGGTTTCTTTTGGCCCGTG
This sequence comes from Thaumatotibia leucotreta, assembly GCA_025490895.1. Classification (NCBI taxonomy): domain Eukaryota; kingdom Metazoa; phylum Arthropoda; class Insecta; order Lepidoptera; family Tortricidae; genus Thaumatotibia; species Thaumatotibia leucotreta. The sequence goes on along the minus strand of JALPQI010008046.1, from coordinate 34,028 downwards.
GTGGACATATTTTATCTTAGAGATCTCACGGTGGTTTTAAAAACCCCAGTGTTTTTAGAAACCTCCACGAGTTGGCGAAAGTGTAAGTATATTTTTTGTGTATGAAGCGACTATCATGTCATATTACTACGTAACTATTAAAATTAACTATTAACCTCGGAGTCCTCTCTAACTAGACCAACTGGAATTTGTCCAGTTACCTCGCGATGTCATCTTTCGCGGAGTTGGTATGCTGGTAAGATATTTCGTGGGTCTTTCTACATTTTTGTAACTAAGTATTGGATGGAATATGGAAGCTTTTGGATCCATTAATACTGAACTGGTATTTGTATTCGCCGATTGTTTCTGAACCAAATCGGTTGACCATAATTCATATTTTAATCTTGATTAACGTAATAAGGTGGTAACGCGGTGGAAGTTACTTTATTTTCATACAAATCAGGAGACAGTCAGGAACCACTGCGATTAAATTATTATGAATATTTACTGTGATAATTATTATACAAAACTATTGAAATCTATAGCCTAATTAAACTTCTTTTCCCAACCAATAAAGAAAACTGAATTAATAACCAAGTATTCAAAAGTGACAAAAATTTATGATCACGAAATAGGAGAATAGTCCTCGAACCCGTAAACCTACGAGTTGGGCTGAACTCACTACCACCAATGTAGACACCTTGTCGCTTTTTTAGTTACACGTGAAGTGATATATTTCAAGTGATATATTTTTGTTTTTGTTACAAGTATGGAAACGGCTGGAAGCAAGGAGCGCCCCTTGTTGCTAATCTTGGCGGACCGCCAGGTACGCTTCTGTGCTGGTGGTTTAATGCAACTAATGATGTGCAAATTGCGGAAACTTTCAAAAGTGTAGGAAAATTTCCATCGAAACTTTCGAGAACATTTCAAAACCCGGAAATTTAAAAATTATTTTTAAACAGCTAATAACAAGGACGCGTTTCATGGAAATTTATATTTTCAACTAGCAAATACATGATATAATGTACAATCAAAAATTTTATGTCTTTCAATAAAGGACATGCTCGATAAATTTCTTAAATTTCCGAAATTGTCATAGTAAATTTCTATGGAAATTTATATGTACATTTATTGCAGGAGTATTGCGAGAACTAGAAAGTATGTTATAAAACCAAAAATAAACACTAACAGACTTGAACATCAACAAAAACATTGTGGACACCACTTCCTTACCTACTTCTTAAAATAAACTAACAAAAGCTATGTTGAGGATTTAGGTTTAAGACCCTAGCAAGCTAGTATGTAATCGAATTTTCGCAATTAATATTCTATCAGCAATTTTTCCTAGTTTTGTTTCAGGAAAAAAGGTATTCCTCCCTTACATTTTCTCAGCCGATTCGTATAAAAATGACTTAGACCAAATCCCACAGTTGTGTTTATAATTTGTCACTGTATCACTGCTTCGGTTAACTCTGCTATAACTACCCCCATCTTGTTTTTAGGGTTCCGTAGTAACCTAGGAACCCTTATAGTTTCGCCATGTCCGTCTGTCCATGGTCCGTCTGTCAGTCCATGGTCCGTCTGCCTGTCCGCAGCATAGGTTCATTGGCTGTTAGTACTAGATTTTTGAAATTAGGTACAGGTTCGCATATTAATCATGCCGACAAAGTGGTACACTAAATTATAAAAAAAATCAGGTACCTCCCCTACAAGTAAAATGGGGATGATTTTTTTATTTTACTGTATTCCTATAGTCGTTGAATAGGTCCTTCAAAAATAAAAATGGTCTCAAGAGAAAGTATTTTACTTAAATTAAATATTTTTGGAGATAACCGCTCCGGAACAAAAAAAATCGTGACTTGTCCAAAAAATATGGAAAACATCATGAATATTGAGGTTAAAGAAGAACTATTTCGAACATAATGTTTTTGAATAACTACGGAACCCTACAGAGCATGGCCCGAAATACTCTTGGCCGGTTTTTTACGGGTAGATGTAGCGAAACTGTTACCATTTTCCCGTCACAAATTGAAAGTTTCGCACTGTAATTGAATATAGTACGACTATAATATACAGTTTATTAATCTATTTTTACTACAAAATAATGTAGAGATTTATGGAAATGAAATTTTCCGCGAAATATTCCGGAATAATTTCCGCGGAAATTATTTAAATTTATGAATTTTATCAAGTCTTGGCCAAACCTATAAAAACCGGTTATTATCAAAACCGGTGTTGTATAGTATGACTGTACTCGTTACTTACTCTGATATTTCTTTGCGTGGATAGGATTTCATTTTCATAAATTTCCATTGTTTCAAGGTCTGGAGAATGTTTCGGAAAAATTCACGAAAATTTCACTTGAGAACATTTCGCAACATAGGAAAGTTTCCATAGGCACATCATTAAATGCAACATAGCTACTTACGCTATGTTGGTGGTAACACTGGTAACCGGTGGCCAATAACAAACTTAGATACCAAACGTGTTAGCACGTACGTACGAAACTATACGCAAGAATAGTCAAGGAAATCTATTACAGCATGAATTCGTACCTTCTCAGTGACATTTAATATAAGGTCCTAATTTATTAGTTGCAGATATTTTAACACATGATACTTTACATTGAAATAATTAACTTTAAATATAAATTAAGAAATCTTTTCATGTAATTTTTTTGATTTCATTTTCCTAACAATAAAATTAATTATAATTTCGTCTAAAAAAAAACATCATGTGTGCATTATCACATGTCACAATAACACTGTCTGTCATGTCATCAAACGACACAATCCAAAGGAAAATAACATGACATTGACAATAAAGTATTTAAATTTATCGACGAGAAGTGGCCAGTTCCAGTTAAGTGGTACGTAAAAGAGGTACTAGAATCTGTTCAATGAGTTTTCATTTAATAATCACATAAACAGGATGTTTTTACGTAGGAAATTTGTTTTTCCGTTTTCTCCAAAAAAACATCGTAAAAGCTATAATGTTTCACGGTTTAATATACTCCAGAGACCGAGTACTATCAGCTGTAAAAATATCTGCATCTAATAAATTAGGACCTTATATAACAGCCGCTAAGGATTTCTTAGATATAGGTCTGCATTGGTACTTACATACACAAGTTTACTATAGGTACCATTGGGACACGACATGGATTTATGCATTAATTAAATCATTCGAGTACTTCAGTTTTATAGGACGAGTAGTAATTATATTGTTATTCTAAATTCGGATGTCATAATTATGCTAGTGATTGAATTTCTTGGTGAACTTCGTCGGTAATATGAGAAATTAATTTTGAAATTACGATTTCACATCAATGAAAGAACGGAACAAGCTAGGACTGCTGGAGCCTATTTCTCAAAAGCTTGTGACTTGTATTACAAGTTACAAGCTTTCGAGAAACGGGCCCCAAGGATTGCCACACTTGTATTTGTAAAAGTTAAAAATAATATTGTTATATCCAGGAGTAGGAACTGTATACTTTATTTTTTATAGAAGTTGGGAACAATGTCAACAAATCTTGTATTCATAATGTTTTTAGTTTCCAATTTAAGTCCATGCATATGCGTCTATACTCGTAGTCTATAGTAGATATACATAGACGCATAAACTCTAACAGATTATCCTAAATCCATACATAGAAAAATATCTAGCACTACCCAGGTGGTCAAAACTACCAGATTAATCAATAAAATAATAATATGATAATACCTATCTAATGGATCTATATGAAAAATTACTCTAAAAAAAAGACTCCGGTGATCTTAATATTATTACTGAATTTTCGGTCATCTAATCCTATAGTGATAAGAATATTTCGGACATTTGACTCTGACCACAAAACTGCAATGTGTTAAAATAGTGTTGGCGGTTATAAACAAAAAATAAACAACATGTTTTGGTTCATTCACTCCACACCCACGTTAAGAGATCGCCTTATAATATGAGTATGCGATAAATATCTGATAGCCCGTAAATCAAAATCAAGGTTATAATATGTGATGGAATGGTAACTACCTATTTTATATGAATCAGCACAAAACAACTAACCTTAATAGTCAAACAATAAGCTAAGATGGGGCAAGAGGGATCGATGCATCAAATTAAATCGCCATTGAAACCAATTGATGCCTCGTTAGTACCCACCGAACGTTTGTTTCGACGCATTTGATGCTAATGTACCGTCGGAGAGAAACGCAAAAACTCGTATCGACAGCTAACGCTCCGAGCTATTTAGCCTCAGCAATTAATACTAACAGTAATTACTATCGGTTCCTTTACCCGCCTCAAACATAACGGATATACTGATTCACCCTATCGATAAAATTAAATTACGGTTTTCATATAAGGCACATAGCTGGAGCGTGGCTTCGATAACAAGGTAAACCTTTGGTAATCGAAAGTTGCATCTAACATCGATAAACATCGAATAAGCTGTATTTCGTCGACAATACAACTCGAAACTATACAATGCAAGAACGATGAATGTGTGTTCGTTGAATTATTTATACCACGTTGCTTTACCGGCCAGTAAATTAGGAGAACAAAAACAACTATCTCGAGAGTTTTCATTGAAAAGTCCACTTTTTCTTCGTCAAACCAGACCGAATTAATGAGTGAGTCCACACACAAAGAGGTAGCAGAATACCGTTAATTCCCGAAACTAAAGATAAATTATAAAAAGGATAACGTATTGCACAACTCCAAAAGTAATTGTATGTTATGTTATGTTATAATTATAATTAACCACACACCTACGATCCTTTACATAAAAAGATGAACTACATATTATCATGGCACGATCAATAAACGATTGTGTTACAGAGTCAATTATTAGACTTAATACAGTGCCCAATTTGTTAGCGAATAAATCAAACTAGCTATAATTATCGCCAATTAATATTTAATGAGGTTTATTAGGGCAACAGTTGCTATATCACCCCTCCATCGTACAAATGTACTGAGACCGCAGCCTAATTTTGAAAGTACAAACTTTACATTATAGGTAATGTCGATAGAGAATGCTGCCTTCATTTTAAAATACATATATCAAGCCAGTGTGGTTAACATGTGAGGCTAATATCAATGTGGATAATTATGGGTAATGTGTGGCGTCATTTGGCATATGTACTGTAAAGCAACTACCATCTGGTCCTCCTCATTGGCGCTTATATTCAAGAATTCCCGCGAATAAAAACAAAATGACGGGAAATGATCGAGCAGGTTCCCCGCTACAATGTTAGCCCAGATAGGTATTACACCTTCAGCAGTTGTTCTTAAGTTATTATGTAAAAAGAACAAATGTTACGACGTATAGATAATTAATAAACCAACATGAACAACATAAGTACAACATATTGACAGTATACGCACATTTATAATGGAATAAAAAATACCCTGTTTAATACGCATAAACTTTAAAAAAGCGTGTTTATCATCTTGTTTCTCGATATCGTGTAGGGAATCCATTCAATAATCCAGAGAAAGCACGTTCAAAGAAATGCACACAAGTATAGAATATGGTATACTAGTCGTACTACTAACAATTTTCAATAGCCTGTCGAACCTAGACGGCGCGCGGTTTTCCTTTCTCGATGAAAAATGTCAGCCAATATCACATATCTATCAGTTTCCGGATGCAGGATGTCTGCAGCGGTCTCTGTGTGAAAACGTTTCAAAGCTCGCGTACATTGACAATCTCCCGAAGACTAAGCATTATACTATAGGTACATACAATTTTGGCACATTGCGAATTATTTAGTTCAGTGACTCAGTAAGTATCACATATTGCGCAAATTTTATTGCATTTTAAATTTAGGCAGTTAGTTAAGACGTGAATTCTACGATTAGACGGCGCACTCTAATGCTAATTCATGGTTCCCTGATTAGTTACTGAATGTCAAACAGCACATGTATACTAAAATAATTTCCCTTGTTCCCTTTATTAACTATTCAACAAATTCAGGACAGATTCTACTAGGAGTGTCATAGCCATCAGTACGTCTATTGCCGTGTGTAACCGTCACTTATCAGAGGCCCGTTTCTCAAAAGCTTGTAATACAAGTGGAAGTCTCCTTTTAACATCATTAATAAGATAAGGACTTCCGCTTGTATTACAAGTTACAAGCATTCGAGAAAGTTTTGTTATTTAGGAGTGAAAAGTATTGATTCTTTGGAGCAGGTATAAATATTTAGTGCCGATGATCACATCAGTAATTTAACAAATGATCACAATAATGTTTCCTATAAGGATTCCAATGTTTGTTGTCACTTTTAGTACTGACCGTTCAAATAGACTGATGTAGTTCTTTCAGCAAGAGTATGGCGATATCCGTAATTTTCATACAATTTTTAACCATGCTGTTTTGAGGCCACACATTGTATTGCATGATAGATTTACATAGAACAGGCTTGCTCCGTCTAGTGAGTGGGTAAGTGATCAACGCGCATCACAATGTGACAGTAGCAGTTGTCGGCTGGCACACATACCCGCCACCCGATATGGTATCGGCCGCAGAACCGCCGGCAAATTGCAGTCCAAGGTGCTGCTATACTTGTGTACTAGAATGGTATCTGTGTCCACTCGGGTCAAGCGGCTTTGTTTTATTCATTAAACATTTGACGCTAAAAAATTTTATGCTTGCGACTTGACTAATAAATACATTTTTCACACCACCTTTTTGAATACGGGCCTTTTCTTCCCTGCTGAGAACGATAAAAGTGGCACTTTTCTGTTCAAGGACTTTCTATTGCTAGCCTAAAAAATTACAATGAAATATGAAAATAAACAGTACGTTCATAATTGATAAAAATGTCTTCAGAATTGATTATTTGAATAAATATTAAATATGTGATATATCTTTTATTTTTCTCATAGGCGGTAAAAGCAGTATGTGTCAGACGGATTAAAAATTATTTCGTCTTGGGCGTTAACGCTTGAATCCTTCATTATGCTCAGGATTCCACTTTAGAATCCCTCCCTACGGTCGGGATTCAATTGTGGAATCCGTCGCTCCATTCAGGATTCAATATTCGCCCACGCCGGAAATATACCATTTTCATCCCTTGTGACACAATCTACTATTCCTTATAATTTTCCCTATATTAAGAAAATAACGGAATAACTTTTTGACGTCTTCAGGTGGTCCAAAATTTTAAGACTGGTGGCCACTCCCAAGAAAAAGAAGCATCGGACGTCCACCAGCTCGATGGACCAACGATATTCGTAACAAGTGGGTCGTTTCTGGGTGAGATTGGCACAGGATCGGGACAAATGACGTACGCGAAGAGAGACCTAAGTATGCTCAGCAGTAGGCGATTACGGGTTAATAATGATAGTGGCTGGTAGTGGATATTAATTATAATTATTATTATGTAAATTGTTATGAATGTCGACTGTCATTTGACGTTGACAACAAAATTAAATATCACAGTGAAAGTTCAGAAACAATTTCAAGTAGACCTCCCTGCCGAGCGCAAAACAACGCCTACGAATACTAACACGTATTAAGTTACATTGTTATAAAACAAATCGCATACGTTGACTAAGCTGTAGGCTTCTCGTGCTTAATAAACTTTTACAACGGAGCAGAGTAAGCGCCGATTAAATTCTGTCCACAATACCACAGTTGATTTACGTACAGTAATTTATCTTCAAGTGAATGGGAATGACACCTGTATAATTTTACTTTAAGTTTTGAGCGGCCGTAACCAAACGACTTTCTTGATCTGCATCTCGCTTGGGTGAATATGCAAGTATGAGAGAGATGTGTAGAATGTAAACACATAGGCAAACATATTACTGCTGTGGTTAACTAATCTAATCATAAAGACACATGGCATTTGATTTGAGGGATAGGTACAGTACTTTTAGCGAAGTGATTAGCGAACGAATATACACAAGCAAGTGTTATTAATAATAACTTATTATACAGTAAAGAGTAGGTATACATAGATTTTCTACAAATGCATATACCTACATGTTAATATTGTTCATTCCTCTTCATTTGCACGTACGACCGTACGTTTCTTGGACAACAAAACAATTGTCAGGCAGTAATTTTATCGTTACGGGCTACTGTTTCTGTAGCTATACTGTGGTAAAGTGATCGGATTTCAACTGACTATTCTAGTTCATCGGACGTCACAAGACGTCAGCTTCTTTACGGGCTAATATTAATATTCTCATATTTCACGTGTTGAAACGTAGTTCACAACAAACTTAAATGAAATGCCTTTGTGACAGGTTTAAAAGAAAGCATTGTCTAGTACATAATTTGTTTCCAATGGGTATAGTAATTATGAGAACCGTTCCGAACTAAATGAGGCAATTATTTAATAATAATAGGTACTTACGTTTGTTGTCAGTTGAGTAGTTAAAGTGTGTACTTTTTCTTTGGCGTCAGCGAGCTCCCTTCGCAGCTTCCGAACCTGTTGATATTAAGCTACTTTATTGGGAGTAATAATGACATTCACACAATTTCATCTTACAGGCTTAAAATCTAACAGCCGTATTCATAAAAATTCCTTAATGGAGGTTTGATCTGTTTATTAACTAATACACTGATTAAGCCTAATGAACTGTTTATCTAAATGTTGATTCATAAACGCTCACTAAACCTATATTAACTAATAAGCCGTTAATTTACCGATTGGATTTGTTATGTTGCCGTCTTGACAAATATGGCTCAAAAATGTAAGCACATCACTACTTTTTTTTTTAATTTGACAGCTTATGATCGGATGGCGCCATTGTTATGTTAGTGGAAATTGCAAATTTTATGTTACGACTTGCAATTTTATGATGTATTTCATTCTTAAAAGTGAATTCAAGGATACGAAATGAAAATTGGACCGTAGAAGATAAGATACGTAAAAAACATGTGATTTAATTATGCTTTGTACGGACTTATAACAAGTTTATGAAATTATTACTTGTAACTTTTCAACGATTTTTATTTCGCATGTTGCTACAAGAATTAGCAAAAGAAAGTGTTTTGGATGGAAAATAAAAATGCGGTAAGTCATTGTTTGTATTCATGTGTAGGTATGTGCATCGAGTTTTAAGGTTATTATTGTATATTGGTAGGCTATTATATTTGTTTTTCTGTGAGACACTTCCTTACTTTGCATACCTACATACATACATGCATACATGTTCATTTGTGCTAAATCAAAAAGTAATGACAATGACTGTAGGTTTAATGTTCTAATCAAGTATATGGAAAGCTTAAGTTCAAAGATAATGAAATTAATATTTAGGTACATATACATATACATTGAAATGGCAACTATATGAAAAAGTGATAGATGGTTTCAACATAATATCCAAAATATAGCACCTATAATAATTATATTTATACTTTAATTTGATGTTTCATGGGTGTAAGGGAAGATAGTTAACCCTTCAACAGGCAAGACTCAAAACAATCCTGGATTCAAGCCTCTTTCCATCCTGTAGTACAAAAAAATATGCTTAAGAAAAAAATACAACAAAAAGACTGTCACAGTGGTGGTTGTTTTTGAGACCTGTGCCCTATCAAGGGTTAAGACAGGATTGCATTTATGCAACATAACAAATGTATTTATAATAAAATTTCATAGATAATAATTATGGTTGCTTTATAATCCTTGAAATGTAGCTAATAGATGAAAAGCTACATGGAATGTTATTATATCATACATAAGGCATATCTAACTTAGGGAAAAAAAGTAGTTTAAAGAGACATTTGATCATTTACATGTATGTAATTTTTCAGATTGAAATAGGAACTTCAGCGGCAAACAAGTCAGAATTTAGACCAAGAAGCCCCAGCCCGTGGAGTAACATGAGGGGTAGCCTCCGGCCGTCCAACTGGCAGAAGCACTGGTGTCGAAACAGTAGGTAAGTATCAATTTCTAACCAGCGGTCATGGTCTTTGGGAACAAGTACAAGAAGTTGAAAGGGAATTTTTGTTTATTACTTTTGTAATCACATTGATGCCGAATTTATACGAAATTAAATGTTGGTTAATAATTTAGGTACATTTTTTTAAATTTAATTTCCTGAACATTTATTTGGCTGTATTATTTTTGCTCATTGTACAATGGATGTATATTGTGCATAATTTAATTAAAAAGCTAGGCATTATGTATTCAAAATAAGGTTTATTAGTTTTGCCTTAACAGGCACAAGTTAACAATATCAAAATGCAACTATATACTCTAATCAGTTGTTTTTAATTTCAGAATTTGAAGCCAGAATGTGCACAGCTGACAGCTGATATAACTGCTGTAGAGATTCCATACAGCTGCATAAAATCCTGATCAAAAATGCAGGGAGCATGAGAATGTCATGGACAGTATCAATTATTCTCATAGTTATATTTCATTCACTGGATTGTTAAATTTTTTGACTTTCAATATACAAGTATATTATTTTTTTATTACATGCAAGTTTCTTTGATTGCCTATTTAAATCCCCTTAGTAGAGGATTCAACCAACTGGAGTGACCATTGACAGGCTTTCTTTTCTACCAAAGCATATGAGCATACTGTATGACTGTTTATTGTGTTCTCTGGTTAGTTAAATGCTCCAATATAGAGCTATATGTAAGTACCATAGCTAATAATAACTGCTAAGTTGGTGTGCTTGTATGCCTCTCGAAGAACCTACATTTTTTATTCACACACACATCATCAGCCTATTTCAGTCCACTGCTCGTAGGCCTCTCCTATTAACTGTGCGTATAGACGCATTAGGAGGTAAATGCCCATAATCGCCACGTTGGCCAAGCGGGTTGGCGATCGCAGTAACATGTCCACTATGATGACGTTGCTGCCCATCATCAATCTTCTATCAAATAATAGTCCTTAGTCGACTCTTACGACACCCACACAAAGAGTTGGGGTGGTGACAAATGTAGGTATTCATACTGCCGTCACCACACGGCATTTTTAATCGGCTGCTGTTAAATATACTGTCACGGAAATTGGTTCACGTAAGTACATTCATTTTCTCAATATATCTGATGGCGACTTCACCACTTAGGAGTCTGAAAGAATTTTCTGCACCGTGTATAGGTTAAATTAGATATGTATTTCTACGCATGACGACAGTTGTGTAAAAGCTTTTTTTAACCACTGACATACTTTTTGTAGCTGTAGCTATATGTTGTTACTCTTATTTTACATTGCAAAAGAGTCTATCATAAAAATCAATGCATGTGAATGTATAATCAAGAATAAGAAAAACTTGGCTGATTAGCTCAAACCTTCGGCCAGGCGCGGATCCAGTTAAAAACATCTCGACTTGCGCTCATGTCAAAAACAGCTGTTCGATATTCTGGCCGCCATCTTGTAAAATAAGGCTTAATGAGGAGATAAAGTAGGGTGCACGAGCTCGTAACTTGAGCATGAGATAATGAACTGTTGAGGGACTGATTAGCGCTATTTGACGTTTATGAATAACGTTTTTTGACATCCGTCTCTGAAGGACCCTTCAACAGTCCTCTAACTTTTTATGAATACGGCTGTAAGACTATTTTAATAGTATTTTATACAGGTAAGTTACTTAGAAGACAGATTACTGCTTTTGAACAATGTTAATGTCTACCGCTGAAAATTCTTTCTCATTGAACGAAGGCACAAATATTATGTATTCAGTTTTTTAGCTTATTATAAATTACAGAACCAGATAAAAAATACATATTCATGCCCCGATTGTATTAAAAAATGTATGTATATAATATGTATGTATATAGTATATAATATTGTAATTCGACCCAGTTCCACGGTAAGCTCAATTAAGGCTTGTGTTGTACACTCTGTTATAATGATATATATATATAAATAAGGGATATATAGGGAGATGATATATATGAGGGATTTGAACACGGAACCAGCTTCATAAGCGTCACTACCAAGTAGGCTACGAAGGTTGGCAGATACAGTGACATTATTTAGGCTCTTAACTTGGCGATGCCTCATTTGAAATACAAAAACACATTTTTCCGCTTATTCACCGGTACCTACGTAGATCAGATCTAAGGCGGTGACTGACGCGTAACGGCTTTCAACCGCCTGATCCTTTTACGTTGGCAGTTGGCCTGCCTTATTCTCGCACCGGCTGTTGAATTATTTTAACCTATCACACCCATTTTGGTCGCATGTCAGGAAAAGCACACACGTACTTAACTGGCCTTTGGACAGTCTAGTGCACGAATATCTATCGAAATAAAGAAGAAAGAATTGTAGAAATGTTGTTTTTAGTGTTTTGCAAAAGGGCTAGAAATGATTTGCCTGTCATTAAATGTATAAACGTAAAACAAAATACCTATTCTAACTTTTGAAAATACGCGTGTTTAGTCAAATAAATAGGTACCCATGTAAATATGTACTAAATATAATTAGATACTCTTATAGGTTTGGTTCAGATTTGTAGCTACATACAATCCTACATAAGTATAGATAATTATGTAATCTTGATCGTGCAAAGTAGGTAATGAAAAAAAGCCGATTAATGTAAATGTTTATTTTTAATTCAACAAGATATCAATAGTGTTTTTGTACCTTTATTACATAAGTTATAGTTTTCTACCACACGATCAAATTTGTTCGCAAGTCTCTATCTGGAAACTGTTTAATTTATACGAAATATTTCAACCATTATCATGAATACAACATGTTGCAAAATATTATAAGTATGGGAGAAAAAAACGTTTGAACTAAAAACTAAACCGTCCGGAAAAATACAGAATATGAGAATATATTTTGGCTCAAAATACGAATGTATAGATTCTCTGGGCATAGGCATTGTAAAATATACGGTCAGTGTGGGTAAGTCCGGCATATTTTATTCGTAAGGAAAGTCCGTCATATGCGTCTTATATTGTTGAGTCAGGGGCGGAAATCAGTTGGTAGACGGACTTACCTAATAGACGGTCTTACCCGCATTGACCTTAATATAAAAACATGCTTCGCTGACTCAGTATGGCATTAACTTTTTAGTAAGTATATTATGGGTCGGCAACGCGCGTGTGAAACCCCTGGGGTTGCAGGCGTCTATAGGCTACGGTGACCGCTTTCAATCAGGCCGGCCGTATGCTTGTTTACCACCGACGTGGTATAAAAATAAATCTGTATACTCACGTCATGTGCCTGCCTCTCCTCAGAGCCCGCGCCTGCTGCCAGAGACGACGCCGTCGACACCAGCGACGCGGTAGATCCATGTACTGTGGGGAAAATTCAAGCATTTACCAAACCAACTGGAAAAGGGAGAACACTCTAGAACCATGTCAAAATGACAAATAATGAAATGAAATGAATTTATTAATAACTTTAAGTAGCAAGTCAAAGTTACATAAACAGTTTAAACAATAATTATTATTGCGTAAAGTACACTCATAAGTAGGTACCTACCTACAACTTTACTTAATAGATATTTCAATGATTTTTTTAAATAATGTCCTTAGTTACATAGGTACATCAGCAATCCCGCTGGAAAATAACTCTTTAATGTCATAAAACTGTGATTTCAGTAACCAATTTTTTAATCTAAATTTGAAATTATGAAAGGAAATTGCATCCCTAATACTTCTAGGTAGGTAACTAATACTTCTATTCTAGGTAGGTAAAGAGGTTTCTTACAATCTGATTAGTAAGTTTTATAACGCTACTTTCACATGGCACGCTACTTTGGCCTAGGGTTCCAATTGGTTGACAGCCCATACTGTAATATTTGAATGGACAACTATTCAAACTATAAAAACACGTGAAACGAGATAATAAAACATGAATCCATTAATTTTGATAATCTTTTGCTTTGGCGTCGGCTTTGTAAACGCAGGAAAAAACGACACTTGCTTACATTTTAGTCCGCCTTGATAATAGCTGTATTTTTTTAATTTTTTCAAATATCATGACATTGAAGACAATTAAGAAAACATTGATAAAGGCTCGTTCAAAAATCATGTGAACATATTTGGCCGGTTTGTGAACCATCATGAATAGCCGCATTATATGTAATTTAAAGATTACAAAAAACATCTCCCTGAAATTGTCCATAAATCGCAGATAGGAAACGTTCATTACTCTGGCCACAACCAACCTCATGTACAATACAAACGCATAATACGCATACACTGTGACCGTTCAATCGCTTGGAAATAGAATAGAAATTGTATTTGTTTACAATAATAGATTATGTGGCTATGAGTAATGACTTTCACTTGTTACTTGCTACGGATGTCCGTTTCAGATGTAGTTACAGTAACCACAAATAATAAACACGAAATTTATTTCCTCAAAGATAATTATATTTCTTTAATTATCTGGAAACCACGTATAATGAAACTTCCATAATGAATTATCCGAAAAGAAAAGTAAATGAAACGAATGCTTAATACTTAAACCAATTATCAACTTATTGGATTATTCTCAATAAAATTATTAATTTGAGAAACAATAAAATCGTTTTAGCAGACTGCGAGTAATTATATTATAAAATTGATTAGGTCGCACCTAGCCCATATCGTTTTCCAGTATATCGTCATATCATTGATTTACTGCTGTAATTTTATTCTCACGTCAATCAAGTGGCAAAGACATAAATCTTTGATTACTTGCAGTTAATCTGGTGAAATGAGGTTAAACTTTAATGTTTTCTAAACGTGGGAAAAGTTTTAAACGGTTGTAACCCTCTCTGCGAAGGTGTTGATTTTCAGCTGGTATTTACAAATACACCGTGTTTTTATTGATTTCCGTTAAATTAAAGGGAAGATTATTTAGGTCAAAAATAATCAATTTGTCTAAGAAACTAGTACCTTAACTCTTACTGTTATTGAGTTATTAAAAAAATAAGTTTAATGACTGAACAAGTGTATTGCAACCTTTATTACATCCTAATTAAACTTATTTTGACATGTGCCGTCAGTCACCTGAGATCTTATTCTTAAGGTTATCTCACACTTGCTATTTCAATTATTATGTATGAAAACGGAAAAAAATGATTTTTACGAATTAAACAAAAGCCGATACACTAGGCAACTTCTATTAATGTCCCAAATAACCTGTCCTATTTAACGGAAATCAATAAAAACACGGTGTATATCATTACGGTTAAGGTGCCAATAAATGCCGGAAAACATAGGCACTTACACGACTTTATTCCTTCGACATTACGGATGTGTACGTAAATAATATTTTGGCACATAAATTGTAAAGATATATCTGACGTCGACTTACTTGGAACACTAAACATAAGGCCAATTTCACCTTTAGTTGTCGTATCTAGTATACAACTTTCTAACCTAAATGTGCACGTTCTCTGTCGTAAACTGCTATTTCATTTACCTATTAAAAATAAAGCAAAAATACGGACTCCGGTACTCGGTACGGGCCGGTATGGGCCCTTATTCATAATCGTCTGCTAACTTAACAAGCCGCTAATAATTGTTTGTCCCTTACGGTCTTACCAATGTGTCCATAAGAGCAAGAGGGACAAACAATTATTAGCGGCTTGTTAAGTTAGCAGACGTTTATGAATAAGGGGGTTATTTTATTATATATCGGAGAACTATGAATACAACAAAGTTAACTTAATTTAGCCAATACTATTTTACAGAAATAAGAAGAAAGTGTAGGTATTTGGAGTTTCGAAAGCAACCTTCTGGTACGATTTATTATTTCAAGATAATTCAATGAATCGAAATGTTAAAACCCAATTCGACACCTTGATGTCACTAAATTACTGACGTTGTGAATTATTGAATAAGCTGATTATTGGGGTTGTGTCGGGCACGGGCACAAGAGCCTCCAGATGATGTGGAAAATCTTTAGGTCCCTAAATATATCACATCAGAACAGCACTGCTACTGCGGAATTATCGAAAATTAATATCTTGTGATTACATTTTGGGAAACCTAAAGCAACCACTTTGATAAAAGTGGCAGTAAAAAACGATAGCTAGCTGTTAAACTTATCTA
The DNA here is from genome assembly GCA_025490895.1 of Thaumatotibia leucotreta. NCBI lineage: Eukaryota > Metazoa > Arthropoda > Insecta > Lepidoptera > Tortricidae > Thaumatotibia > Thaumatotibia leucotreta. The sequence continues at coordinate 18,075 of JALPQI010008046.1, read as the reverse complement.
GCTTTAACTGTTTTAAGGGATGTGGTGTTGAAATAACAACCGCAAACTGATTTCAAGTAATATTTCCTATCAGTAACAGCGTAAAAAAATCTTAACAACTTTTTAAATTACACAATAGGCTAACGACGGGTCCTATACTTACCTACTTACATGCAAAAAAACATAACCATTTGATTGTAAGGTGTCCAGGTAAGAGTACAGTACAGTCATTCATTGTGAACAAAATTATCAATGGAACCCAAGTGTTGCGTGACCGACGCAGCCGGAGAAGATTATTGTCCTTATTTATGGTTATTTGTTTGTAAGTACAGAGTCGCATATACTACAGGTAACGAGTAACTATTACTTTAACACTGCTAGTTTAATATAATAAATAAAATACCAGAATGAGTCTGTGGACAAAAACGCAACCTAGTTTTATTTCTTGATTTTAATTGTACTTGGTGGCGATGGCGATTTCCATGTGGAATTATGAAGACAAGAATACATATGATTATGTATGTCTGTACTCGTAGGAAATATGCTACCTCTTTATGAAGATAAGGAATACAAGGACACAGTAAAAAAATATGACATGCTGTGAGATCGTCTTCAGAGACGCGAACCAAAAGTACCTTAGAGACCACCTCCTTCCAATAAAATAGAGCCAGACTCACGGCATTACAAATTCATACAAAACCATTGAATTGCGTCACCATTTTTATGGCCCCGTATTAAGTTAAGCGTCTGTCTGTCTGCAGAATAGCTGAGTGACCTACTGTTATAAATTAGCAATATGGTATAGGTATGCATATTACCCATTTCAGTGTGGATGACACGCCAGGCGTGTCATGAATGTTTTTAACGAATGGCGTATGACACGATAGGCGTGTCATCATAATGTATGGCGTAAGGCGCGCTTGACGTATCATGCAAAAATTGTGCGCCGCCATAGATAAAAGTTTTTGAAAATGGAACACGCACGAATCGGTTCATCAAGCGTGGGGAGTGGGGACCACACTAAGAATCGCGCGTTGCACGTCTGGACACTCTGGACCGTGCAACAGACAGGTAACCCGCTTGCCGCGTCACAATTCACCGCTCCCGACCCGTAGTCAACCGCTATGGTTGGGCCACGGGGAAATAAAATTATACATAGTCGAGGAAGATAGTTTACCCGTGATCCAATCGTTTGTACTACGGTACAGTCAAGGGCATTAATATATATACACTTCTCCATACTGATCCCTTACAAATGTGTCTATATATTAATGCACTCGACTGTACACTACATTAATCGGTAGTCCGATACTAGAACATATATTTACGTATACTAGTTCGACAATTGCCCCTCAGTTGTACTTATAGGTCATAATTACATGAGAGTAAAAAAAAAGGAATCTGACAATTGAACCAAGGTTTACTTACCCGTGGCACAACCAGTTGGACATAGCAGTTGGACCACGGGTCGGGAGCGCAATTCGCGCGTGTTCGGTGTTCGTTGTTGAGCCGTTAGTTTTACAAACGTACCGTCATCGTTCTTCTTGGAATAGTGGTGGGAATGCCTGGGCGTGTGCACGACGTTGCCCGGCTGGTGCGTGGGGCTGAGCGCCGACCGCGGCGACGGCGAAGGCGGCTCCGACACGCCGTACCCGATACCTGGATCATTGATTTCGACTAAGATATCGTTTGTCCCTTTTCTTCTTATATAAATATGGATAAGACGGAGCAGGACAAACGATACTCATCGGCTTGCTTAGTTAGGAGACGTTTATGAATAAAGGAATAAAAATCAGAGATAGCATAATTTTTTTTTTATGTTGGCACAATAAAGTGGCTCCACTCCACCTGATCGTAAGTGAAAAGTAGAGTCCAAATCGCGGCAGCAACGAACAGGAGACAAGCAGTAACCTGTCAGTTGCCACCGCCTTGCTGGCCCAATGATTCCAAATTAAGACTATTTCAGGAACTATTTATGTACCTACCGTTGGCAATGTGACAGGATGTGCCATTTCGTAACCTCGTAAAGTCAGGACCATCGGGCACTACGAATGGGTAATTTTGTTAGGACCCGGAATGATAGTTTTGGAGAGCTTTCCAGCTATCGACGGCGTACTATTTAAGGAGTAATGTTGTCACACTTGTGACCATCGGATATGTTGCGATTTCAAAGATTAGACGAACTATATGTACGAATAAATATTGATCGGAATCGAATAAATGTTTATTGATGCTTTGGGGCCAAGATGTTTCTAAACAACTCCCAAAATAGGGGTGGCCGAATACTGCTTATGTCATATCGCTTTCTGGTGGTAGAGCACAGATCAGCGAATGTAATCTCGTTTAAATTTAGAACAAAGCCTTTCTAGGGAACCGGAAAACCATAGCCGATTAACACTAGACCTTACTCGTAGTAGTCGTAGCGTTTTGTAACTGTTGGTGGGTGAAACTTTCGACCCTCTTGTCCCTTGTATAGTTCTATTTTTTAGAGGCGACAACATCGCGCATGACATGTGTATGTAAAATTTTTGAAATTGCATGCGGTCCAAGTCAGCTGCTTAGATTAGGTAATGAGAAAACGCTGAATACCTACATAAACATAATATGTGCCTTTATATACTTATGCCTGAATATACGCATACTTAGTTTTATTTTATTTCATTTTAGTTACATGGACAACAACCAACAACGCTATAATGTATCTATAAATAATAATAGAATCACAAAGCCAATTACATTGCAGGTTCTCACTTTAGTTACTATACATTAGGATTATTTCGACAGGTTCAATATAACTTACCTTGACCCCCTGGTCCATATTGCACGGGCAGACAATAATAAGGCTCATAGTCACTCTCGGAAGACCTCTGCAGCATCGATGGATACAACTTCTCGGACTTCGTGGATCTGCAATGACACTATATTTTAATGTTTGTTCTTAGGTGATAAAAGACTGCGCTAACGGATACATAAGGCCCAGAACACACGACGCATTTGAACATCATTTACTTCGCCTTCAGAGTTACTTTAACACATAACAGAGCCGTGGGTTTTGCGCCTAAGGTTGCGTCCACACTTTGAGTTACACGGATCATATATTATATCTATGTACTTACTAGCACTGAGTAAAGAAAAATGTTAAGTATATTTAACTCCTAGTATGGATGCAACATAAGGCACGGCACGTAAACGACACATTTAGCTGACAAAAGCCCGTTATAAAATTATCGCCTATGTGATTAATAATTTTGAATAGCTTAGATATTAATGGTAAAATCAAAAAATATGAACTGCGCATTATAGTTTACTATAATATTTGTTTTCATCAATGGCTTCAAAAATAATGAGTGACATTGCAATTTGTGAAGTGTAACAAAATGTGTACGTAAGTATAAATCAGTAAATTAGTGTAAAGAAGCCGTGCCAAGTCATGCGAGATTAATAATAATAAATCACATAAAACGACCGGAATTGGTGCACGTTATCATTATTTTAAAGGAAATAAAAACTTTTAATGCAGTACAATACCTATATTTGCGATTTCATGTAATAACATATTATTATTTCAATTAATTTAACGTCTTAAATGGACACGATTCTACTCACAAATAAAATTCATCTTCGTTTTTCGTGCCTACTATGAGTTAATATATTATTGGCGTAGGTATATCTAGGGCCAATTTAGACACGTGAGGAAAAGCGTTCAAAAGGTTAAACAATGGAATCTAATTCTTGTACGGAATTCCGTATTCCAATGAATTCGGGACTAATGAGAAGTGCGTCAACTCCGACTGTTTGATGTGGATCCTACATAAGAATTTACTTATACGGGAAGCGTGCCACCTGGAAGCAAAGACAAACAAATCTCCAACCGTGGCATACCTTGGGAAAGTCCTATCTCTCAGATAGCTAAAATTGTAATTAATAAAAATATTATTTTTAAACGGCTTTTTATTATATATTTTCGAATTGAGTCCAGTGTATTCAACTAATGAGTTTAATGCCAATGAATGAGTTATAAGCATGGTAAATGAATTTAGTGATTGAAGATGAGAATTGTGAATGACTGTACACCCCAAGTGTTTTTATGATTCACATTCATAAGTTTATATTATGTAATGGCTTTATGCAACAATTCGCCATGTTTAGTTATACTAATTGTAATATTAATAATTATGTGTAGGTACCCTCTTGTTAGTGAAAATATGAATTGAGAGTTTTGTCACTTTTTTACAAAACCGGTGATTTTATACCATTATGGTAGCAAACAAGAATACACCAGCTGCCTGACCATAGCATATGCACGCCTGCAATGCTTGTTTCGTAGGGAACTTTAGGGTTGCGGTGTTTACAATTTTTGTTTCTACCGTACTTACCTTTTATTTTATTGACCTAGGGGCCCATTTCTCAAAAGCTTGTAACTTGTAATACAAGTGGAAGTCTCTTTTTCACACTATTAATTAGATAAGGACTTCCGCTTGTATTACAAGTTACAAGCTTTCGAGAAATAGGTCCTTGCCCTGAGAAAGATAATATGATTTCTCATAATCTGTCACAATTTAGAAACTTGTCCGCTTACCAGGCGATAGGAGTCTTATACGATATACTATATTGCCTGGCATTAAATTATTCGAACCCACCTAATGCTGTTGCTCCGGTTTAGCCTGGAGCCCTGCGGTTCCCGGTGCATGATGAGTTTATTGTGAGTGAGTGAACTGCGGTGATGTGAATTAGGAGAGGAGGTGTGGTTGTGCGCGGCCGAATGGAGGGACGTGAGGGACTCCATTGACTCGCCCTCGGAGAGCCGCCCGCTCGCCGAGTAAGTGTTGCTGAAAGGGGAAATGAGGTCAAGGGACATGCTGGCCAGCTGCGTTTAAAAAATCCTCACATCACCCATTCAAAAAAGAGATTTGATTTTCGCTGCTGGGAGGGATCAAATTGCCATTATTCTCTTCAACAACATTTCACTGTGAGTCTGTAATAGTACAGTGTGCATCAAGGGAGGCAAGTACGGAAATACTAATGAGAGTGTTAGAAGCCCGACGCCGTAGGCGGAAGACTTTTAATGACTCGAGTTGGTATTCCGCTTACAGACCGTGATGCATACAATGTTTTTCATCACACTTGCCGACAAAAAAATAAGTTTTAAGACAAAATATTATTAAATGACGTTTTTTACTATATTAAATTACTATTACTTTTCTAAATTTACGTATTAAACGTATATATTATTACTACGTATTAAATTACTATTACTTTTCTGAATTTCACTTTTCTATTACTTCCGCTACGCATGCAAGCATTTGAATATTAAAAAAAATAAGTGATTAAATATGAATAATAAGTATAAAAAATTGATTAAAATTTTTATATATAACCTTTGAGATATTTAAATTTGTTGGAACCATAAGTTTCTTTTTCTTAATAGGTGATGTGAATATTATGTGTCATACGGTCTCAAAAGTATTTCGTCTTGGCGCTAAAGGCCGAGCCACACCGGCGTGTGAAGCAAATGCACATAGTGTAGGAAATGTCATACCAGATGGCAGTACGTTCGTGGCTGCGGCCCTACCGCGAAAAATGAAATTCGTAAATTTCGAGGATTTGTCTCGCTCACTCTAATGACGCCTTCGTTCGAGTGACAGAGAAAAATCCTTGCAATTTCCGTATTTCGTTTTTCGCGGTAGTAGGCCAGGTCTGCCTTCTAATATGACATTTCTTACGCTATAATGCACACGACACGCACACTTGCATGTGCACGTATTGCACACGCAACCGGTGTGACTCGGCCTTAACAGTTGAATCCCTCATATCGACGCTTATCATGAACAACGCTGCATCTCAAGACACTATCTTGTCGTAATTTGAATTCTAACAATAAAGCACTAGAATTCCATTTGGAGGCGCAAACTATTTTGGAATACAGCGTTGTTCATGATAAGCAACGATATCTCTCAGAATTCTACTTTACTTTCAATGTGCGCCAAAACCAATATAACATTTTGATACCTTGTCACACAATCTACTGTTTTTATCCACAACTGAACCTGGTCAGGAGAAGCATGACTAAGAAAAACGTTTCCATATGCGTCTAGGGTGATACATTTGGTTTAAAAACAAAACACAAATAGCACACAGTGGACATAGGCGGAATGAAATGAACTCGGCATGTTAATGATCGTGACAATGCTATGATAAGTGGGTACATGTAACATACAACTTGATCAATTTTACAGCTTAGGGCCAGTTGCATCAATCTATATTTACTACAATTTGCATCAATGCAAACGGAAAGGAATCATGTCTCGTAAAAATTGATCTTGTGTGTTCTTTGATAAAGTCAATTTTTAACACCGTACAAAGCACCTTTCCGTTCGCACAGACACATTTACTAAAGTATGTATCATTTTCATAAAATAAAATTGTAACAAACAGAATTTCATTTGAAACAACAGGCCCTGATGGTTTATAAGAAACAAGATTAATATTATTGTTATTACACACGAACTTCACTCCACTCTGTCATGAAAAAAATTTTTTAAAGTAAAATATGAAGTGACAAATATTACATAATAGCTATTATTTACAAGTAATGTAACATATTTACCTGTGCCTCAGCCAAGGAGCATAAGGTATTCCATAATCCGACTTCACTTCAGAGTAAGTTTGAGTGTCCGAAAGACTTCCATCACTGATCTTGATTCCACCTCTTGGAGTTATTCTAAAAAACAGGCTGTGGTCAATACCAAACTCAGTATCACACTGATATAAAAGTTCCCAGGAACTTAAAAGATGTAAGCAACTTAACTTGTTTGCTTACAATGATAACTTGATAAGATATGACAAGTGCACAGTAAACAAAATATTTATAGCACTTGAACAAATCTACCTACCTGAATGTATGTGACATTTTGTATTTTATATCCCTAGTTTAATTATTTATTCACATAATGTAAACAAAACGAAATGCGCCTCAATGAATTCACCACCACTGAAGTCAAGAATTCACTTCTCACTAGAATTATATCTTTTGCCCAGATGCGGTAGCACAGGACCGGATTGGAGCAAAAATTCAAAGTTAACAAATAATATACATCGTAAAATGTAAAGGACAATGATGCTAATTAGCAATATCCAATTCAAAATAATAGAGAAAATGAAAATATACCGACTAACAATTATTTAAACAGTTTGTAACTAAATTGGGATGAAAAAAAAAAATAATTTACTATGGTCAAATAGCATATGAAATATGTATTTTCATATGAAGACTAGTACAATAGGAGTAATAAAACACTGAAACTAAAATAAATACAAAATTTATGTAAAATTGTTAGGGAAAACATTTAAATATCTAATATCTGATTTATGCTAAGTGACAAAAACAGCAAACTGAACTTAAATACAAGTAGTTTTTATTTTTTATAATTGATATGTTAAAGCATGAAGGCTCTGCATGTTGAAAAAAAGTAGCCTGTTTAATTTGTAGGTATTGTTTTCAAATCCTGCCCTGTATTACAGTTATTAACTCAGTACATCACATCTACTATAGCTAAGAAACTGTAGTTATTTCTCTGTCTAACAAAAGAAAACACAAACATACTGTCTCAGCAGTCATCTAAATTGTTTAATTGCTGATGCCAGCCAAACAATTGCCTGTCCAATTACAACATTCAGTTGAGTATAAGGTCAGCTGTTTTGTGCAACTCATGATGGACATATAATGTTTTAAGAGAAATTTTATGTAGCTTATGATTTTCGAAGTTTTTTATGGAAACAACATACCTGTGATGGTGAAATAGTGCAGCAAAATCATGTGTGCCTGGTTTAGGCAGGGACTGTGAACCAAGTAGTCTCTCCCGTACAGATGCTGAAAGCTGCGCTGCAGCCGTACCACCGAGCGAGTATGATTTCGGACCAATTCCGTTTTCTGTTACACGTACAATAAAGGTGAGCACACAGGATTTATGTATAAAGTTATGAATTGAAGAACTCATTTATTAACCAATGGAATATTTATCGTATTTTATCTATATGTAATTGACTTATGTGTATTTAACTTACTGTGAATCTGCAGGTCTTGTGTGCAAGTTTGGGTACCGCCAGATACCTTAACCTTAGTACGAGGAACTGCTGAAACTTGTGCCATTCTACCACCTAGAACAACGAACGAAGCTAACAATTTAATTGCGTTGCACGACTGTCTTTAATTTCACTCGTCATTTACACTTTGGAATACATTATACTTACAAAATAATATCACAAAGTAAATAAACTCAAACTTGTTGTTTTAGGTTGGCGGGAACGTTTTTTTTTTAATTTGCAATTGTCTAAATTGACATGACATTTGTTTTTAAATACACGTTCTTGTTCAATTATTTTTGTTTACAGAATCAACGCGTTTTTACCACAAGATATGTATTTTTTTTTCTTTTATAATTAAAGAGTTTTTTTAGATTTTGATGGTATTATTTAAGCAAATTTCCAAAACTTTTTTCTTTTTGAAAACAGCGCCATCTATATTGACCATGCCGATATGAGGTTTTATACTATCCGTCAAAAGATGTCGTGCTTTGAGGTTCTATAGCGCCATCTAGCAATGAGTAGCATCGTGCAGTTATTTGTTTTTTCTTAGTTTCGTACCTAAAGGGGTCATTCTCATTTCTCTTCACGAACTCCAAGTATAAACAGAGAACTACATTAATATATATATTTAAAAGGTCAAAAAAGCATAACAAAATCACCTTATGTATGTACTTGACTTGTTTGAATAAGACATTTGATGTAAATTACATTATAAGTAAATATACGGATGTAATAGATGCTTAGCTACAAATGTTTCGTTATTCCATGTAGGTACATAACCAATATATTTGTAGGTATCAGTGGTAGGCCCTTTTCACTGAAACTACGAATATCAGGTATTGTACATTTTTATAAAAATGTCGGTGGACGCCGTGTCTGTAACGAAATTGAATGTAAGTATCTAAATGTTAGGTTGTTTTACTAGCACTTTGTATTTGTTTAAGTTCACGATCTATTAATATTAAACCTAGTATAATCCTGCCAATAAGAAGCCTACACACATTTTTTTTATTAGACTTGTCGTGCAACTTCGATTAAATATCGAAACATTTCGCTTTGCCATCGAACCGAAATATTGATAGTCGCCACGCCAAATTAAAACAAATCGCTTTAGCAAATTAAATTTAATAACTAAATGAACTCGAGTTCAACTACAATACTTTTAATATATTACCGTGACCATGTTGCGGGGGGCTATTGGACTGCGAAGTCGGTTGCTGGACCCCATTCTGTCTCTTCACGTAGCCGAAGTTCTGAGGTACTTTGGCTTTGCTGGAGCAATTACTGCCATTACCTCCGCTGGACACGCTTGACGGACGCGAATTACCACTGGGCGATTGTATCTGAAAAATAATTGAAGATTTACGTATTAAAGCATGTTAAAGTAGGTACACTCAACCAATTGGAACCTATGGATAATCAGGAACTATGTCAAAAGTAACGTTATCAATCAGATTGTAAGACACTTCAAAATACTTTCCATTTTGACATGGTTCTAAAATGGCATAGAGTTCCAACAAACCATACTATAAATCAATGAGAACTTTATTGTACTTTACGGTACCCAGTCTATATTGGGCGTTCGAATAGGTATCTAACTCGTCAAACGTTTTTGTTGTATTATTATTTGTATTAGTGTTTCTCAGAGGTGTTGATTGGAATAAACATGTACAGTGTTGACAATACATTTAGCCGGAATCTCATTTCGTTGGACTTCTCCTTAGTGTGAACATAAACAGTGTGCTGATTATCGAGCTAGCTCCGTGAGTTTAACGATGGATTACTTTCTGTACGTCCTGCTCATACTCTATTAGTGCGAGGTGGTGCGAGCAAGAGGGACAGAAAGTAAGCACGAGTTAAGCTTACGTCGTTAACTCTGGGTAAACCTAAGCACATAACAATCTAGTAGTAGTAGCTATTTATTCTCACCTGAGGCCCGCCACTTCTTGAAGTGTGTTGATTCGACGGATTAGCAGCCGCATACTGTGGAGAAAAATTTACAGAATATGTCATAGAACTTATAGACTAACACGTGTAAATTGAAAACGATAATATTTTTTCAAATTTTCCAAAGTAAGTAAGTATAAACCCATGAATACCAATTCATCTCTCGTCTCTCGAATAAATATATAGTCTTGACAAATAAGAGGTTCTTGTCTACGTAATAGCTAGGCAATGAATAGGCTTTCAGAGAGGTATTTCAGATACGAGTAAAAGAAAAATGGCTTCTTTCATCATATTTTCATTACGATGAATACAAGGTGTTACTTAAATAAACAAAGTCAGTAATGAAGTCTTTAACACTAAAACAGGCTGACAGATCAAAAATGACATTCAAATGTCAGTCTTATACTTGTTGAAAATAGAATTAGGTACAATTTCAAGTGCCGCTTGTGGTAAATATATTATAATATCGCTCGTTCAGAAGTTATGTTATGTTAAGGAGGGACGCTCGGCCGGAGCGGGCTGTCGAGCATCCACTGTGATCATTCGCCCCATTTCCCTTTGTTCTAGCTGCAGGTTAATGTTCCGGTAGCGTCCCCCCATACTTCCTTCTAGAAGTTACAAGATGGTGACCTGTGGATGCGGCGCGATGCCCAACTGCTGGGCGGCGGTTAGTTTCTCCCGCTTGTGATGCTGCGGCGAGTGGTGGCCGGCGCGCCGCTCACTCTTGCGTCCGTGCGACGGGCTCGGCGGCGCGGGCGCGGGCTGGCTCTGCAACCGTTGACAATAGAATCAGTCATGATGTAAAACTTACCGTCGCATTTCCTAATCTATAAATTGCTTTTACAATGCATATGCTCGAAAGTGGTCTTTTTAAGGGTAAACTTTTGCACAGAAAGTGTTTTTTTTGTTCGCACGTATGCGGGAATGAATCCGCATGGCCTGATTGGCACTGCCGAGATAGGTTTTCATCGCATAATGCATTGTAAAATGTTGTATGATACACATGTTTAAAAGTAGGCTTTTTTCAGGACGAGTATGCAATTAATACTACGTTGAGAGACCTACCTAGAAAACACGAGTGAAGCGAGCACTGAAAAAAGCCTACTTTCCGCATTAGTATCATAAATAACTATTTTCCGTTTATTTGGCTGGCAGAACTCATTTTGGTTTCGTATCTAATGAAGGTGAATAAACAATATTTCGATCTATGGAATGCAATAACATGTGTATGGTCGAGTCCGTAAATGTTAATGAATTTGATCCCTCTGCCACCAACATACGTTATGAAATGCAATAGTACGTATACATTATCAGATGCGGCCGTACAAACATACCATGGTATTAATGTTACACCAGACAACAATCAACTACTTAGTGTACTTAGTACAGAACATAATAATTAATGCGTTAATTTGATAGCACCATTAAAATTTCTTCATAGCGTACTACATTACAGAGAAAGCAGGCTCGATAGCTAATAAGTATGGATGGTATGTACGTAATACATTGCCAGGTAAGAATATGAGAAACATTTATTTGCTCATTATTTTTGCCACAGTAGGTATTATCTGTCCTTCTGGCACCAGCAGAGAAGGACCACTTTTTGTCTTACCCCATTAAAAAAACCGTTACCTCATACCCCACCTTACCTTACATACATATTCATTATTTTCTTTAACGATTTCCGTAGTCTTGGATACCTTGCCTAGTTTTATCGAAATAATATTGGTGCCCACAATACAAGCCTTAATCGAGCTTGTGTGGGACTAGGTTGATTTGTGTAAGATCGTCCCGTGATATTTATTTATTAAGCCCTGCATATGCCTTGACGTGGATCGGCGAACGGGAAATCTAATAGGCCGGGATTAAACCTGTAAGTTCTTACGTAACTTTTAGGGACGGAGCTATACTATGGATCGAGATGAAGAAATTGACTTACGTAAGAACTGACAAGTGTAAGGCTGTGGCTCCATTGAGGCGGAGAGGAGCGGAGATGTGCAAAATTGGCCAATGAGACCGCATCACAGTGTTTCGAATTTTGAATTTGAAGAATGTAATTGGTCAATTTTGCACATCTCTGCTCTTCTCTGCCTCGATGGAGCCACAGCCTTAGGCACTGGTCTCACAGCGAGCTACTAAGCTATGAACTATGGGCTATAAACACGAACAAAAGATACGCACACCCGTGTAAAAAACAGACACACGGCGATACTCGCCCAGCGGTGATAGCTAATAGCTGGGCGAGTATCGCCTTGTCTCTTTAGCCTGAACTTGGAAAAAATATTTCCGACACACGAGATGTTAAATTAAAAAAAGCTTCGTACCAATGGCGGCGTCCCGACTCCAGGCGAATCCGTGTACTTCTTCCAAGTGGTGTCCTGCCGCGGCGCCGGCGGCTGCCGCTCGGTCTGCTGCCCGCAGTCCGCCTTGCTGCGCGTGCGGCCCACGACGCGGTACACCACTCCACTGCCGCCCTCCATTCCTCTACTGCGCGGTCCGCGTCTGAAATCATCACAATATTAGTGGATATTACATACGACACAGGTGCGAAAAACATGAAGTTTGAAACGAGTGGATAGGTAGTATACTCGTAGGTATTAATTATTATAATTAACAATTTTAACTATAATAATATGTTTAGTACAGATGGTTCGTTCGAATTTCCTCTTCGCATGTGTATCGCATTAGCGCATAAAAAAGGACCATCTGTAATAAATATGTCATAGTCAAAATTGTTAATTATAATTCGTACCTATGCGCAAAATATGAATTTGTTTCCAAGAATATGTAGAGTGTATAAAAGACACGAAAATAACATTTGAGGAAAACCAGTATCCAAGTGTCAATTATTATAATATTACGTATTATAATAATTTACACTTGGATGCACCTACCTAATAAGAAATAACTGGCGGAGCAAAATTAATTTTACACTACTTACATATGTGCGAATTTTAGTCGAATCGAATGTGAAAAAATCGATTAAGTGTGAAGATATACCTACCTACGTTTATAACTATAATACTAATTTCAAATATTATGAGATTTAGTGCTATTCCAGTCAAAATTTAGTTTTATATTCCAGTGTAGGTATACAGTGAGTTATCATGACCCAGGCTTTTACGAAAATGGGTAATAATACGCATTACTGGCAATCGTTTTCGAGTATTAAGAGTTGACAAATATTTAAATTAACTGAACAATTATTTTAATTTCGTTCGAACGATCAATGTAACGCGTGTACTACTTAGTTGTCAAACGTTGCGAGTGGCTGCGATCTGTCATTGTCAAGTGCCAATTAACGATTTATTTTGAAGTACATTGCTTCTCAATTAACTTTTCTTAGAAAGTTAATTACTTTTAACATTAGGATTATTAAACAAATAATGCACATGGTTTGGCTAAGAATCTGCATCTCAATCCCCGGTTCAAATAAAAGCCTGCATCATGTTAACACACTGTATTTCAATGTTACCCATCACAAAACTTATTATAAATACGAGTTTGTTTATTTATTGAATTTACATCAGTTGGTATGTATTGTATAAGCAACATAGAGATACCTACATATTTAGGACGCATAATAAAAACGAATTCAACTTTAAAAATATAATACTTTTAATTTTAATCGTCTCCGAATAAATATAATGACAAAGGAATAAAAGAGCCCTATGGAATTAAAATTCTGGGTAGGGAGAAAACCCCTGACAGTAATAATGACTCAGCGTAGGCGTACGTCAATGAATTCAATACTTATGTATGTATGCTATGTATAGGTAGGTACCTACTAGTGATATAGCGCTAATAAAGTCCCATAAATAAAGATTATATTTGGAAGGGCCAACAAGAATATTTTTACTTGAAGTGAAGCTAAAAATATACCTATAGTTCAATAATTGAATATGAACTATAACGCCTTAACAAAAGGATCATAATTGAATCATATTCACATATTATTTGTTACGTCGTTTGTTGCGATATTAATATAGGTATCTGACGATAGCGAATATAACATGTAGGTTACAGTTTACACACATAAATACCTACATAATTTCGTCGATGTAATTATTATTGTAAAGCACTGGAGTAAGCATTGGTTGATTAATTACTTGTTTATTTTGTACTTTACCCAGAACAAGAATAATCCACACAACTTTACTTCAACTTTGCCGATTAAATGGTACAGTTGCCATTAAATTACGAGAGTGGCAACTGTGTTCAAAAATATCTGAGCATGCACCCTAACGCCATAGAAATTGAGGCCTGCTCAGATGTTTCAAATGTAAGGACCCTGACTGTTTAGACAAGTTGCCAATCGCTAACGCTTAATCATCAATCGTAAACGAAAGGTAGCTAACTTTTGTCTCACTAACATGAAAGAGTTACAGAGATGGAAAACTACGATACGCTACTAAGCGAGCGTTTGGCAACTTGGCTAAGAATCCTGGCCGATCCGACATTATTCGATGGCGTCTGATGGATGACAATAATTATGGTATTATCTGGGAAATCAAAAAAATGTACCTAAGCAAATTCAAAAACTTGCACTTTTAGAACACAATCTTGGTTTTATCATTATCACTAACTTAAAACCTCGGGTTCAAGTATATTTTTTGTTCAAATTATTGATGATCCACGATATTGTATCAATGCAGAGAAGTCAAAGGCTATGGAAGGTCAGCCATATTTGCTTACCAACATTTTTTTGTTTTCTACTGACGAAAAGTATACTAAGTTTTATACTTTCTATGTTTCTCGGTACAGTCGCCATCAGGTACCAATGTATATAGTAGTGTGTATAGCGTCCGGAGTGTTCAAGAATATCTGAACCGCCATAAAAAGATAGAGGCGTGTTCAGATATTTTGTGCAAAATAGAGGATGGCATTATGCAAGCTATTGTGATAGATATACCTACAAACTTTAACGAAAGTAATTATATTTGGGTTTGTTTTCTCTTACGATAGTTGAAATTCAAATAGTGGGATATTACTGCACGAAAATCTATAGCGGTAAGTACCTATTAGTCACAAAATAAGACCGGTATAAGAAAGCACAGGAATATGCTATCGTGAATGATTCTTGACATGACACACAATTTGTTTTTAATTTGACACTGATTTGTTAAATAGAAAATAAATATTATCAACCCAATCCAATTAAAATAATACATTTGAAGCATAGATTTTACATGCTTATACGTACATGTGATATGACCTACCTGTTCTAGACAAAGGTCAAGTTTTTTGTTAAATTCAGTCCTGTACCAACATATATACTAACCCCCTTATTCAGAAAAGTTGGTCACTTAACAAGCCGCTAATAATTGTTTGTCCCTTTTGCTCTTATGGACACATTGTTAAGACCGAAAGGGACAAACAATTATTAGCGGCTTGTTAAGTTAATAAACGTTTATGAATAAGGGGGTAAGTATGTGAAGAAATGAAGACAGTAGGTATTTGCAAAACCAATTAGGTATCTACATATATCTGAATGAATGAGAAGTTGCTACGCCTTTTATGAATCCATTTAGTTGAACAACACGCTCTTTGAGCCGGCATGAACGCATTGATAATCCAAAGTACTCTCATTACAAGTTGTGTGCAGTAATAATATGCGTGTGACCTAATTCGAGCATAATAAGTATTACTTACTAAAGAATACTGTCGAAATAAAATGGTTGAAATTTGATATGGAACGGATTTTATATCTGTTTGCTTGATAGTTTCTGTTTAGGATGGTCTCGCTTTTACGATTCACCGTGCCATGAGTCACTTTCGTATTCAAAACGTAAACGTACGTAAAATCTATTCAACCATACTTATATTACACTTTAGGGTTGAACCTTACCATGTCTTTTTTTACCACTTTGTCGGTGTGATTGATTAGGTACATATTGGTAATTTGGTACCAAACAGCTTTCTAGAGCTAAGGCACTGGTCTCACCGCGAGCTACTAACTACTAAGCTTTGAACTATCGGCTATAAACACGAACAAAAGATCAGCTATCACCGCCGGTCGAATATCGCCGTGTCTCTTTTATTTACACGGGAGTGCGTATCTTTTGTTCGTGTTTATAGCCGATAGTTCATAGCTTAAGTAGTAGCTCGCGGTGAGACCAGTGCCTAAAGGTGCGTTTAAACCAAAAGAGCATTCGCTGTTCTAGCGCCCGTTCTACGAAATCAACCAACCACGTTTTGTGTACCGATCGAATTTCGTAGAGTGGGAGGTTAGAACAGCGAATGCTCTTTTAGTTTGCACGCACCTTAACGGTGTGTTAGATTATCCGCGGATTCACGGACAGATAGACTAGAGAGGTATAAGTAGATAGGTAGTTGAGCGTAGCAAAAAAAACCGGCCAAGAGCATGTCGGGCCATGCTCATTGTAGGGTTCCGTAGTTATTCAAAAACGGCTAGGTCGATTATATTCAAAATAGTTTTATTTTAAAGTATTCTATAAGCCCACTATTCATGATTTTTTAAATATTTTTTGGACCTACGGATCAAAAGTTAGAGGGAGGGGACACATTTGTTTTTCTTCTGGAGCGATTATCTCCAAAAATATTGACTTTAGAAAAAAACGATCTAACTATCTAATCGAGACCTATTCAATGATACCCTATACCTACTATAGGATTACAGCAAAGAAAAAAAATCATCCCCATTTCACCAGTTGGGGAGGTACCCAAAAAGTTCTAGTTTTTATTGTACCACTTTGTTTGCATGATTAATATGTATACTTATACCAAATTGCAGTATTCTAGTATTAACATAGGAATACTTTTTTATTAACAATAACGTCCATTCAATTACACAATCTAAAACTAAAGTTAAATAATAGTAAAAGAATAATAGTAAGATTAACTAAATTAAATAACTAAAAATTAAATATATACCTACACCTATTTACAAATAAAAAATGGGAGCTATGCTGCGGCGAAAATTGAACTTGATCGGCGGTTTCATATTATAATACCGCTTATACTTAGGTTATGAAATTACCACCAAAACCGATTTTTTATTGAAAAGAGCTTAATTGTCGTTACAAATCTGACTGCAATTAAAGTTTAATTAATCTCACGCTAATTGGGTGTTCCTAAAAGTGAAAAATTTTATCCGCCTGATAGAAAAATGAAAAAAAAAACATAGTAGTATTTCATGCAATAGTGGATGTTTAATAGTATTTTATGCGTTAATAAATACGAGCCCATAGGGCGAGTACTTATACAGCGGTTTTGGCATGATTGAATTGTTTGTAAAATAGGTAAGTAAATTTAAATGGCCGAGATTAATTCTCTATAGAAGTTTCGCAACTTATGAAACTTCTCTTCGATACATGGCTAAGTACCTACAGATAAGCAACACTTTGGATTTCATACATTGTGTAACGTGTAATCAATCAATGATCATGAATTTCGAGCGTGTTTCACCCAGATTATAAGCACATAGGCACCTATTACATTACTATTAGCGACGGTATTAGGGGAAATGTTTGGTTAGAACCGAAGGTGGAAGTATATTATAGTTTTGATATTATGTGTGACGATTCTAAAGTGCTTGTTTTTATGTTGGATGAAGAATCGTTTGACTTTTTCTTTGTCTGTACACGAGGCATATAGCGGATAATATTTATCCAAAATAATATTATGCAATGAGTGAACGATAATACGACAACACTTTGGTAACAACGCTCAATAACTGTTTTTGATACCGTGAAACTAGCTAACATTGCCCGCTTTTTTCGGAAATTCTAAAATATCTCAGTAAAAACTATATGAAACATTATAAGTTTTTTCTGCTCAGCATGTGCATTGTAATCAAACGCATCGGCTCACATGAAGAAAAGATTTTTAGACCGTCATTTAGATTTGTCGTTTTAGAGGACGGGCAAAGTAATCTCGAGTTTTGGCCAACATTGCCCACCTCAATTTAGAGCTTAAAAATAGCTCGTATGGCAATAAAACTGCGATCACAGAAGGATATTGGGCAATTATACTATTTCATGTTGATAACTCAGGGATAAGTATAAACAATTTTGAGTAAATTGGTTGGGCAATGTTACCTAT
>JALPQI010008045.1:0-52132 GCA_025490895.1 Thaumatotibia leucotreta | reverse complement strand
ATTTTTACTGTTCTTTCCAACTAGTCAGCTAGATTTAATTATAAAAATACTTGTTTATTCATTTAATGCTTTCTGTCATGGTATACAAATATCCGTAATAATAGTAATGTATAAGTTACTCGAGAATAATTACAAGCAAACACGACATGCACATATTATGTTTATTATATTTGTCGCTTACATGACAGGTCCTAATCTAAGTATAATTAATATAATTACGTAGTATTTAGAAAAAGATAGCTAAAAGAAATAGTGAAGTTAAAAACTATGAATTAGTAGTGTTACTGTAAAGTAGACTAGAGGTACTGTAAATATAGAAAATGGATATTGAAGCTAAGTGAAAAATTATGATTACCTACTGTAAAACCACTCGACTATGGTCCAATACTGCAACTATGGTCCATAATTTTAAACTTCTAAATAAGCATCTTTCCCAATCTTCATATAAATCATAAATATTTATTTCAAAGTATATGGAAACAAGTAAATAAATACAACTATAGTGTTAGAAGTTTGAAATGACCAACATATTCTGACCACATTGGCGTAGAAATATTCTTCTTTTTGGCTTGGTCAATTTTTTTATTATTAATAAGGAGTTTTCGCCTATAAATAGCACGATTAAAAATTAATTACACCTAATGGAAGATATTTGATTAAGTTTTGGACTATCGTTGGGATTGTTTGGACTAAAGTTAGGTAGTTTTACGGTATAAATGATACTGGGCCAATGTGAGACCCCTGAGGTACACCTACCGTTGTCGAGAAACTGAACATGACCACAAATTATGAGTTTCATGCCAAAGAGATGAGACAAAAGATGGAAAACAGTTCAACTTATTTCCATACAATTCAGCATTATATAATTAAGTGTGTATTATTTAAATTGTTTATCAGGAAGCCATGATTAACCGGGTCGAAAGCTTTACTTAAAAATGGAGTGGATATTTCGTATTTTTTTCAATTCATTTTTAGCTTCTTTAGTACATGATGTAAGTTTTTAAGGCTAACTGATTTTTAACCTAGAAATGAAAGCTTTTCGAGCCATTCATTATCTTAGTATGACAATCAGAGGTAGAAAAATATACTTCTTACTAAACGTTTCATTTTAAGTCTCTTTACAACAATTAAATTATATGTAGACAATTTGTATTTAACCGTCGCCAAATGTACAGTAGGTATACAGTGTGCTACCATCATACTGGCTTTTATTGAGACCGAGGAAAGCGATGCAGATTTTTAGCCAAAACATGAACATTCGATCCAAAACGATACTTTTAAAAGTTTCTAAGAAAAGTTAATTGAGAAGCAATGAACTCCAAAATGAAACGTTAATTTACACTTCACAATGACAGATCGCAACCACTCACAACGTTTGACAACCAAGCAGTACACGCGTTACATTGATCGTTCGGAGAAAATAAAATTAATTGTACGGTCAATTTAAGTATTTGTCAAATGTTATTACACGAAAACGATTGTTAGTATACGTATTGCTAGTATTGCGAGATGCGTATTATTAGGTACATATTTCGTAAAAGCCCAGGTCATGGTAGCACACTGTATACGTGAAATTTAGGATCGAGGCGTCACAAATGGTCAGTTAACTATGTCGGCGATAGTACCACTATTCTGAAATATTTGCAGCGAATGTAACGCTGTTTGGTTAACGCGCTGTATTCGTATGCCAACTCTAGTGTGTTAATATGTGAGATTTACTGGAAAACCGGTTAAAAGCTTTAATTTTTTTTTAGCCCTGATCCACGAGACTTGGCACGGCGTCGCGGCGTTTAAAATAAAAATGCTTTTTTTTATAGTCGGTTAACGGGCGACGAGGCACGCGCGACTTTGGTATACAGGGAGAATCGTTAGATGGGTCACCTTTTATGGGACAATCTTTTTTTGTTGTTATTCTGTCCTATCGCCTTGGGGAAAACAGTTGAATAGTTTGTAAGAAAGTATACTGCAAGCTATACAGGGTGAACGATATGAAGTGTTACCAATTTACAAGGACTGCGAGTTTTTAGTTGCAACAATTTAAATAAGTAAGAAAAAACAAGAGAAAAAATATTACATTTTGTGATTAAATTTACTTTTAGTCAATATGACTACCTTTTGCCTTGACTATAGTCTTCAAATGGTAAAAAAATATTTGCTCGCAGCACGTTTGTGACCCAGTGGTAGTGGTATGTGCCAGTGAAATACGATCGCTGTCTTCATTGCATTTGTACTAGCATGTTTAATTGCTCGTACATTTCTCTTCAAAATAAACCAGAAAAAAGTTCGAAACTCACTGCACTGGAGAAATGACACGTGAAATTCGGTATTCAGCTATTTTTGGTTCTTACGAGCTTTTTAAGCTGAAGCTTAGTTTCGTTCTTATCTTTGCGGTCTACAACCCAAATGTTTGCGTACCTAAGACTTCAATGCGGTGTCCAAAACATTTCGAATAATAAGCCGCTATTACGTTGACCTGGTGTCAATCACTTAATAAAATCTACTTGGTAACACATAATATCGTTCACCCTGTAGTATCAATTAATCCCAAAAATGTTTTACAACGTTATCCCTTGTTTTATTTCAGTCGCAGGTTATTTTTTACGTTTTTTATATTGATTTTAATGTCACTCAAAAGGTATGGTCAGAGAATGTGGTGGCGTTCTGACCAAATATTTCCTAAAACTGCCCGTCATTTTTGATACACTGTATGTAAAAGGCAGCAAACTCATCAGAGGGGCTAGCATATGTAGTGCGCGAGAGTAACTCGAGGAATTCTCGAGCGTCCCGTCTCTTTCCAATCGTATTGATTAAACAGAAACGGATAGCCGCGAAAAGGCCGCGAGTTGTAAAACACAAATTATGCTAGGGCCGCTGGTGCGTATACGCATTAAATGTGTTTAGCGATTTGTAAAAAGGTAAAACTAAAGGCCTAGTGTAGGTAATAACCAGGGCCCGTAACTTTCATGCCGATGACATCAATTTGACATCACGCTCCATTTAGGGTGATCCTAATTGACGATGACGACTAATGATTAATAATAAACAATAAAACTATTTCGGATCACCCTAAATGGAGCGTGACGTCAAATTGATGTCATCGGCATGAAAATTACGGGTCCTGGTAATAACTTATAAAAAACGTCTCCATCGCGTTTACGTTTTCATCGTCATCTGTATGAAATTGACGATGAAAACGTAAACGCGATCGAAACGTTTTTTATCAGTTATTGCCTACACTCGGCCTTTTGTAGTATGGCGTGCTCAAAGTATGTGTAGCAGAATTAGCAGATGATGTTCGACTTATATGCTTATAGGCTTAATTATGATTTTTTAGCTAATGTTAAGTTTAAAAACGTGGTACCCTTCAAAGATTCTGGCCATTTTAGTACCTTACTTTATTCTAATTTGATAACATCATAAAGATGATGATAAAAATATTCTTGTCTTTTGTAATCATTTACTTTAACTACATTATTCCAATCACGTTAGAAAACGCCATTTACCGATCTATAGATTATAGATGGTTTCGGTTCAAATCCAAAGTCTCTTAAAAGCGTTCTTTCTTCTCATAAAAACTTAAAAAAAAACAACCGAAAACCCGATTGATTATAAATAACAATATCGTATAAGTGATTTCTATACAAAATCTAAGTTTCCTTTACGCGACGCTCATAGTTGTTAGGCCAGCCTTACACCTGTACGTTCTTACGTAAGTTATAGGGACGGAGCTATACTAAGGAATGAGATAGTGATATTCACCTCTCATTCCTTAGTATAGCTCCGTCCCTATAACTTACGTAAGAACTTACAGGTGTACGAGCGCTCTTAGGCCAGCCTGTAAGTTCTTACGTAAGTTATAGGGGACGGGGATATATAAGGAATGAGATAGTGATATTCACCTCTCATTCCTAAGTATAGCTCCGTCCCTATAACTTACGTAAGAACTTACAGGTATACGGCTGGCCTTACAAGAGTTCACACAGAAAACGTGACGTAATGGAAAATATTATTGGGAATATCTTTTTTTATTATGAAGACCGAATCAGGTCGTGATTCTGATTTGAATGAGCCTAATCAAGTCCAGATCTTGAAGAATCGGGTTTTCGGATTTTCTCTTAAAACATTCATTTTTAAGACCATATTATACGGTACGCGACAAGCCTCCCAAGGTTACCTTAATAGTTACTAGCCATGTTAGGTAGTCCGCCGATAAATCGATTAAGATTTCGTTCGATTTATTGGTAACTGGTAATTAATTAATGTAACACAAGTATGGACGCTTGTTGACTATCCTCTAATACAGGCTTTAACCTATTTTTTGCGAATATATACTCTGACCAATAGGGCTTGCAAATTCGGAAATTTTTGTATGGACAATATCGGAATTCCGATATGGCCTATAGCCTATGATTATTGAGATATATACAAAAATGTGTAAATACGCTGTCTAACCATCGGTGTCAGTAGAAAATGGCGACAAATTCAAAAATCAAAAAATGTAAGTACCTACGCGCTAAGAGAAAATTTGAATTTACCCACTTTTTACTGCTAGCGATGGTTAGACAGTGTATAGTTTTAATGGTACAAAAATGGCCATACTTTTGAAGGCGTGCATTTGCATGATGTCAAGCAATGTCGTCACTATGTTACGTATTATTAAGAAAGGCTTAGTATTTGAAAGTTAGGATTTGCCCTCTGTCCATGCCCAGAAACCGTATATTAATTTTGAAATACAAGATACCGATTTGGAAAATATTTCGCAAAATAACAAACAGGAATGGTAAGCAGGTACTGTACGGACATACACAAAAGGCACTTCTAACTTTACAAGCTAGCGTTTTGAAGATCAGCGCTTAGAACTCGCACCGCTAAGCTAAGGGCTCAAAGAGAAAAAACGTCTACAGCATATTTTTATACTGATCTTTTAAAAAGGACCGATACTTTAAATAGTCCGTGTAAAGCCACCTACATCTTTAGGGCCAATTGCAAAAAACGTGTACATAGTTAGGACCTTAATCAAAATCACGATAGCGTCAATTGTGTTACGAAAGCCAGTCATACTAATTATTGTATGTACTCTGTCTAACAACCTTTGGCAGTCGAAAATGGACGTAAATTAAAAACATGTAAGCACTTTTTGAATGCGTCGCCATTTTTCACTGCAAAATTTGTTACAAAAACTTCGTAACACAAATATTTTGACGTTAAATTTTGTTTTCATTAAAGGCACTATGTTTTTTTTTTGCAATCGTTCCCTTTTGTTGTCTTATTAAGTAAACAACTTTCTAACCTCTTAAAACACTCTTTTGAAAATGCCATTTTTGCTTAAACAGTCAGGCGTTAAATATTTTGTAGCTGCCTAAATGGCTATGGTTGGCTACAAAGTATTTGATGTTTACCTGTTAATATTCGTTATCGTATATGATTGCAATATGGCATCTTGGCTAAGCCTGCTTTGGTTTTAGATATTTAACTAAATGGAAATAAAACCTACAGATCTAGTGCGAAATTCTTTTCCGTGGGATTTTCATGGAAACGTCCGAATTTACATATCTTTCTATCTCAATTAGCTCCAGTGAAAAGGCTACTGAAGTCTGTTGTGACAGCAAAATGGATTCGGACGTTTCGGTGAAAAGCCGAAGGAAAACTATTTTGCACTATATCTGGCGCCTATTTCTCGAAAGCTTGTAACTTGTAATACAAGCGGAAAACCTTATCTAAATAATAGTGTTAAAAAGATACTTCCACTTGTATTACAAGTTACAAGCGTTCGAGAATCAGGCCTCTGTACTCTCAATCGCTTGATCCGATTGAGAGTAATTTACATTTATTTTAAAATAACTAACTGAACAGACTATAGGTTAGAAAGTGATACTAAATAAGACAATCAAGCATGAACGGGCTTTAAAAAAGAGCAATATACAAACTGCGCCCTACCACTCGCACAACTAACGTTTCCTGAGTTCCATCAGGGTTGTCTCCACATACCTAAGAAGTAGCTCCCTCAGAGTGGCCTCGTCTTCCTCCGTCGTCGCATATCTTGTCAGCTTCCCGTCAGCCTCCCGGGCCACATGATCTGGTACCACTGCGTGAAAACCGTCCGTTTATTTTTTTGACGTTTCAGTTGGCGGCCATTTTGGGTGAGCTTTGGCAGCCATTTTGAAGTTAAGGTTTGTGGCTGCCTCGTTTTGTTTTTGTGTGCTATTTTTGAAATAAGTCATTTTGGCAGCCATATTTTTATATTGAATTAAGTTTTAGGCAGCCATATTGTAAAATAGTTTTAGCAGCCAACTGATTTAAATTTTGTACAATTTTTCCAGACTAGTTTAGATTGATAAAAAATAACTACAATTACTTTGTATGCACATTTTTCGAAAAAATATATTTGATTTCGAATTTATAATAACATCATCAAATGTTTGATTTTAATTGTAAGTACATGTTTCGTATGAGTTAGTAGTATTACGGGGTAAAATCAAGGACGACATCAGCTCTCACTCTTTCTCTCTCTCTCTCTCTCTCTCTCTATCTCTCTCTCTCTCTCTCTTACGCAGGCACACATATATACATACACGCGCGCACACACATACACACACCCACACACACACATACACACACACACGTTTACAACAAAATGCAAAATGTTCAAACAAATACTTATACAATATTTTGTTCTTGGTTAAAATTACTCGGGTCTCACTAGTATTATATTAAATATGAACTTAAAATAAAATTTGTTTATTTTGTGTCGATATTGTAGTGATCGACATTGCTGCCATCTTTATTATTTTTATTTTTCAATCATCTACCATGCACACATATATACATACACGCGCGCACACACATACACACACCCACACACACACATACACACACACACGTTTACAACAAAATGCAAAATGTTCAAACAAATACTTATACAATATTTTGTTCTTGGTTAAAATTACTCGGGTCTCACTAGTATTATATTAAATATGAACTTAAAATAAAATTTGTTTATTTTGTGTCGATATTGTAGTGATCGACATTGCTGCCATCTTTATTATTTTTATTTTTCAATCATCTACCATGATTTAACTCATCATGTCAACGATTCAACCTTGATTCAACCTGTATATATTATTGTAAACTTTACATACTTATTATAATATAGCGGACATCGGATAAATATAAAATCGAATAATAAATAACGTACCTATAAAGTACATATTTTAGTTAAGTGTAGATTAGTCATTGAAATGAAATACAAATAAACATAGTGTTTTTCCGATACTTTTGCAATAACAAATGGTAACATTAATATTACCTCTATGTAGGTACTAATATGTCAAGTAATTTTTAAACTTTTCAAAATGCAATTAATGTAACTTTTTTAAACGTTGATATTACTACAAAATACTCGTAATTATTATTAGCCGACTTCAAAACAGGAGTAGGTTCCGAGGAACCGATATATTTTGATTTTGGTGTTGGCACCAAGTAGGGATCTGATGAGGATATCTTCAAAATCGTTTGAAGTCGGTTTATATTTTCTTAACTAGTGATTTTCTTAAAGTATAGCTTCTGTTACTAGGTACACTCTGTATAATGATAACATCGTAGAACGTTATTTATAGCCCCGTACCGGAGCCGCCATACAAAGCAATAACGCCAATTAGGACCACGTCTCTCCGGTGGACATACTCGAACTTAAACGCTATGAAGCGTAATTTGATAACCGTGAGCGAGAGAGAATGATTGGTTCTAACATAGAAGCGACGTGGGAGACATATTCAGTTTAATAATCTAAAGATATGATCCAGGTATACCTATATCCTCGTGCCTACATTAAGTCAAAATTTGCCAAAACAATTTGGAAATCTGTCTAATAGGGATGATGACTGTAGTTAAAATAAATTATTTTACATTATGCACGACATAAAACATGAAGAAATTATTACTAAGATGTAGATTGAAGGAATTTTTGACCAGAACTTCTATTTAATAAATTGGAAAGAACCTAAAAGATTAGGTCATTTGGCAGTACTCAAACGTGACGTCACTTTTGGGTATTTCATATAAAAGTCCATTGTGGTGATCGTTTTGACAGTTCGAAAAAAGATGCTTATTTGACTTGCCAGACATCATGCCTATTAACATAGAGATTAAAAATTGATTGAGGCTTATTTCATTTGGGTAGGACACGTGTAGGTAGGAGGATACCAATCTTAAGCTTTGAGTTATACAATATACATTTTTAGTTGAATTTATTCATATTTTTTATTATTAACCTATAAATATATCTGCGAACGTGTTTCGTTATATTTAGAAACGATATGTGTCAAAGACGTCAAAATGCCGTGGAAAGTGAGCCATATTTATTTACATTTTTTTTTATTCTAATAATGATTGGTATAGGCGTTTAAAAAAACGTTATATCAATTCTTCCAAATCTGGACTTGCTTGCTCATTTATTTCAATATCACGATCTGAATCGATTGTAATGAAAAAAAAGTATGTTCCAAAATGTCTTTACAAAATGTAAATTTCCGTTACGCGACCCTTGTTGAAGTTCATACAGAAAACATTTTTTGGGACATTATTTTTTACTACCTAGTTCTGATCAGCACGTGATCCTAATTCGAATGAGCTCAACTAAGCAAGTCTAGATCGGGTAGAATCAGGTTTTTGGTCAACGCAGCGGTACGTATACATAGGCTATGTATACATAGGACGTCTACCCAGAAATATGGACAGACGACCTTATGAAGATTCGCCCGGAGATCTTTGATGTGAAATGGGAGATATAGACATCCATAGGAGAGGCCTTTATACAGCAGTGGAGGTCTTAGGTTTTTCGCAAAAAATATTTCGACGGATTAACTGCCGATTACATTCATTTTCATTCACAAAAGCTCTTAGAGAATAACCCATTTGTACTCGGTTTCGTCGAGTATCTATTTATCGGTATTAACTAATCTAGTACCTATTACCGCAGAACCTATTTGGTTATTTCGGTTATTTCCGCGGATTACCGGTATTCCATCCCCGCTTAATTAAAATCGAATGATTGATCAATTTCAAAATCAAATTTTGCAGAGCCCCCGTAATGAGGTTTCGATCTTAATTAGATAATTGTATTGTGTATGTGAGTACTGAAAAGCTGATATGATGATTTGACAGGTGTGAACCTAAAGTATTTAGCTTCTGAGGTTTTTTATGATTTTGTAAATATTGATCAGTAGATTACCCCTAAGGCTCGATTTCATCAAACTTTTAATCGAAGAGTAACGCTTTCTTTCGGATAGTACTCGTAATGTCAAAAATTCATAGTAATTTGACACTAGTATCTAAGAGTAAGCGTTGATCTTCTTATAAAAAATTGGTGAAATCGGGCTTTAAGTAGTTAGTTGTGATCGAATCATTTATTACGGCAAAAATCTTTTAATAATCCACGGTGGCAACGGTAAGCAGTTAGCATAGCCTTTGTGCACATGCAACTCCAGGGGTAAAAAGGGCAGTAAGGCGTTTTCTAAAAAAGCCCAAAAAATTATTCTTCCAGATCTGGACGTGTTTGGTCTTTTTGTAGTCAGAATCATGAGCTGATTCGATCTAGATAATAAAAAAGAATGTCCCAAAATTTTCGTACAAAATTTCCGTAACGTGACGCTTGTAGTAAGTTCAGACAAAAGGCGTGACGTAATGGATTTTTTGGGACATTATTTT
This sequence comes from Thaumatotibia leucotreta, assembly GCA_025490895.1. NCBI lineage: Eukaryota > Metazoa > Arthropoda > Insecta > Lepidoptera > Tortricidae > Thaumatotibia > Thaumatotibia leucotreta. Next base: position 42,427 of record JALPQI010008045.1, on the reverse strand, counting down.
TTATTATTTAGTTTGAAGCTCATGATTCTGATTCGAGTGAGCCTAAGCACGTCCGGATCTGGAAGAATCAGGTTTTCCTGCCTTTTCATTGGAAAACGCCTAGTAACGACTTTTCAAAAACCTTTAGATCCTTAGGAACCAGAGTAGTAATGAGAACCACCATACTTGTAACACTTGGGCGCTTACCATACTACAAACTATCTACCCTCACCTCAAAGACAGTATACACGCAAGAATACATCATTACATTTTGTATTTTAGCTACAACAGAGTGATAAATGAAATGTGAATCTATGCAAATTGTACTCAAAGGAAACGTCACTTTAGTTTCAGAGCTGTTTAAAGTAAACAAAACTGCATTCAAGCATTTTAAATTGCTTTTATAAACTGGAGGAACAAAAACTTGCATTTACTCAGGATGATAATACCTAATTTCGTTATATTGCAGAAAATATAATAGCACGATGAACGAATGAACGAACATCGAGAAACTAAATAAAACTTTGTAAAAAGCTAACCAATGAAAACAATACTATACAATAGCACAATATTATACAATAAAACAACATTATACGAGTATCAAAGCGCTCTGTTTCACGGTAAAAGCCATAATGAAGTTCTAAATCGTTTCACAGTCACTTCATCGAGCTATGAGTAAATCGAATCAAAAGATGCAAAACTATGTACGCGGCTCGGCTGCACTTCAAAAGTAAAACGGCTCAAATCCTTCCCGTTATGCACGCGATTTACACCCATATCGCCTAAGATTACGAGCTAGAAAGGCTTGGCTGATGTAGTTCCCAGGTACCGCCTGCTATGAATTGATTACTAACTAATCAAGAGCTAGTTTCGAACTATGAGAGAGGCTGAGGCAACCCTACCAGTATAAAAAGATACATAGGGATATTATGACGACAAACACGTCTTACCTAATCGCGTTTTACGTTTGATAATATCCTGACGTTTCGGGCATGACGTTACATGAAGTTTACGCGATTAAGATCCGTTTGTCGTTAAAATATGAATGATAATCGTAAAAGTTTAAATCAGTACATAAAGGGATTTCGGTCAGTGGATTTTGTAGTAAAATATTTTTCTTTATTGAAACGTACAATTAATATACCAATTGATGGATAACCGCAAATTATAGATACATTACCGAATGCATGAAATTGTATATTTTAGTGGTATTGGGTGGTTACAGATATTGCGTCAGGCATTATTTTTGTATATTATTCTCGACTCTTGTCAACATCAGACTAATAGTAACCCTAATTGAAAAGACATAATAAAGTATTATTTTTTGGATCACCACTACAAAACACAATTTCAAGTTTTCGATAGTTCATAAACCTAAATATAGATTTAACCCGCAATTTAAAAATAGTTGTGATTGGTCCATCAAAGTTTTGATTGGCTATATTCTATCTGGATTTGTCAACGATGTTGCGTGGAAATACTCGTATGCGTGTTGTTATGAAACTATGTCCTGTCCACGGCGATAATTGCACAATCGTTTTTAAGGGGCATTTTGGAGCTTAGATTGGACATCCACTTTTACAAGATGTCCTTAGCCATTGGACAAAAGCCGAAATGTACATTTGGGTAGATAGCAAAAACATTGTACATAGTTAAGACCATTCAAAACAAAAATCGTGATCGTATCCATTGGGTTACGAAAGTTAGTGATACAAATATGGTAAACTCTGACCAACAACCTTTGGCAGTAGAAAAAGGTGGCAAATATAAAACATACACGTTCGTATTGTTGATCGTCTAGAAAATTTTAATAAGTCGCTCTTTCTCAGTGACGAAAGTAGTAACTCAAAAAAGTTGTGACTTTTAATTTTGTTTTCTTTAAAGGCCTTTAACTATAGAGGTATATTTTTTTGCAATCTACCCTCAAAGTAGTAAACCTTCAGGCTTCAGGGTTTGTCCAATAGTTCACCCTATACATGGACTCAATTACCTATTATTATTTATTAATCGCAATTTGTAATACCGGCTGCTTAAAATTGTGTTGCGTCTCTAGCTATCGTGGTCGGGATTCACAAACTGACAATTTAGTGTAAATTTGGAGTTTGGTTGCAACTTGTCACCCGAGCAGCGTCCATTGGGAACACTGATATAACCCGTTGCCCTTACCAGTGAGTTTATAATGACTTCAGGAATCCGCCATGATTTACGACTTACTTTATATCCCTCTCGCGGGCAGCGTTGACAATGTCGGAAAAATACAAAATGTTTTTTTCGGGAATGTGTGAAAACTTAATTTTTTCCTGTTTTGACGTGGCAACGTCTTATAAATTGGTTTGCCGGGTGACACTTCAAGAAACTGCGTTACGCTCCGCTCACGTTATGCGCTCACAATGAGAGCGAGTGAGAGGCACGCGTCCCTTCCACTCGGGCATGGTTAGCTCGCCTAAGAGTGAGAGAGACAGACATAAAAAGTCGTTGTCACGTAAAACTTTCGCCCGTATACCGACTTTACAGGCAACCAATATTTTCGGGTTTTTACAGAAGTAATCAATGTCACTGTCACTGTCACTGTCACTCCTTGCCATCTGTTTCAATTGACTTTTCCTCAGTGACATCGCGTTCACCTGGTATAAGTGAAAATTATACCTAATTTACATTGGTTTAGAGTTGAAAATTAAAGTGGAAAATTTCCTTGTTTTTTTCGAAAAAATCAGGAAAATTACGAGCTGTTTGGAAAGAACCGGGATTTAATCCGGAAATTTTCAACGCCACGTCGCCCACGTCAATACGATGTACAGTAACCGGCGATAAAGTTTGCACATCGGTATTTAGAAAAAGACAAATTATATTGGATAAACGCCACATACGTTCGAGAGGGACAATGCTCTGTGAAGCCGAGTCTCTTTCCAGTGACCGATGTGCAAACTTTATAGCCTGTTACTGTACATCGTATTGTCCATTTTTTTTAAAAGCTGTCCGCTCTCACTTTGTTTATTGGATTTGGAACTTTTAATTTGTTTTCCACTCAGAATCGCGAGCTTTTCCGATCATGATAGTAGAAAATTTTTGTCAAAATGTTTTTTATCCATTACGTGACCATTTTTTCATACATTTTGCATAGCGGTAACGGAATGGAAAGATCGGAGTTGAAAATAGATTTTGGGATAATTTATTTCCCCTATTAAGATCGAAAGGGCTCTCGTTTCTAAGTAGAAATGTTTTATATAAACATAATATCTAAGTTACAAAAAAAGTGCGACACATAACTTTAAAAAAAATTACAGACACGGCGATACTCGCCTAGCTATCTGCTATCACCGCCGGGCGAGTATCGCCATGTCTCTTTTTTTACACAGAAGTGTGTATATTTTTTTCGACTTTATATCCCATAGTCGCTTAGTAGCTCGCGGTGAGACCAGTGCCTAAAGCGAGATGAATTTAAGAATTTAGTAAATCCGCGATAAACTACGGCTGCACCTCATGGTACTCAGGAGTAACACTCACTTGCAGTACTTGCTAGAAAATGTAGGGAAAAGTAACCTACCTGCAAGGTAGCCGCGAGCCATATTTATTAGACCAAATATACAAGTATGTATAGGCGAAACTGTTACATGACTTTAGAAGGAACTTGCAAAAAATAGGATATGCCATCACCATCACTCACTCTCTGTCGGTAATTTCATCCTCTGATTAGCAATTATAGCCCTTTCCTTAATGAGCCGTCTACAAACATGGACTACATGCATAATTTGAGTAGAATAATTTTGCATAAATCCAGCGTGACCGGACAACCATAGCAATAACGGACAGAAAAAATAATCACCTTTATTCAAGAAAAAAGTATTCGTTAAATGCCCAATGCCCTCAAAATCCTACCTCGTAAGGCCCAACGTCTTATTTTTAGGACAACAAAATTTACTCATAACGACCCATGAGACCCATGACGTCTTATTTTTCAAAGAAATAAGAATTTTATTTTGTAGGTCCCAAAATTAAAAATAAGATGTCGTTTTTTAAGGACACTAGGATATTGATTCACTTGTCCTAAAATTAAAATGGATCTTACGAGGTTACCCTACATATCACAATACTAACAAAACTGTAGTAAGGGCTCTGTTGTCCGCTCAGATGCAATTTCAATTTCAAATGTCCTTTATTGATCCTCAATCTTAACCCAGTATTTAAATTAATTTTAAATAACCTGAGTCCTTTGACGGTGCAGATTAATTGGCTTTGTATTATTTCTGCTCAGATAATTGACTTTCCACAGATAGTCTACAGGGTGTAAATATCATCATCAGCCTAGTTTAGTCCATCGCTGGACAAAGCTATCATGCGTCGGTTGCATGAGGGTCGAGAGCAAAATATATTTACATTAGTTAAGATCTTCAAAACAAAATCACGATCGCAAATTGTGTTACGAAGGTTAGTGATACAAACTGTATAGTATACTCTGTCCAACAACTTTCGACAGTAGTAAAGGGGGCAAAATATATAGTTTGGTATAGCAGTTCACTCATAGAATATTTGAATTCGTTACCCTTTTTGAGTGCCAAAAGTTTTTACTCAAAATTTAACTTTGTAACACAAAAATGATGACGTTAAATGGGCGTTTTCACAAACCGTTGTTGAAATCAACTTGTTATTTAATTCGGACAAGGGCTTGTTCTACTCAGGATCACAAGCTCTTTCGATTCTAATAGGAGAAAAAAAATGTCCCAAAATGTTTTTTCCTGTGGCACACTGTTTCATAGACAGAAGTTTCATAGAATTTCGTTTCACAGAAATTTGTTCATATATTATTTGGATCATATACTTTCTGTTCCAATATTATTGTTTCATAGAATATTCAATTGCTTAAAACATATTTCACAGACATTCAGTTCCATGTATATTGCTATCTAACTTTTTTACTTTACAAAGTAACCAAATACTAGAATTACATTTCATGTATTTTTGTTTTCTAGGCACTTATTTCATAGATTGTTGTTTTATAGTTACTAGTTTATATAATATTTAGTTCCACTATATACTTTATTGCATAGTGATATTCTTACCTAATGAGTCATATTTAATGTAAGTATTTTGTTTCTTATACACAGATTCGCCCTGCCTCTAAAAAAACCAAACTGCTACCAGAAAAAGTAGGTAGATTGTAGGCAAAGTAGGTTAGGTAGGGTAGGTTGGGTTAGGTTAGTTAGCTTTTCAATCTGTTCTAGCCTCGAAACCCAACCAATTCAAGTAATAAATCAGGGTAAAACCGACTTGGATTGGTTAGGTTTCGAGCGTAGTTTCCCGGATAAATAAAATACCTACTTACTTTTAATTAATTGTTTATGTATCGTCATCCTTGCGAAACCAAAAAAAGGGGGGACGGGGGGGCGAAGCCCCCCACAAGGAGGGCTCGGGGGGCGGAGCCCCCCGCAAAAAAAATAACAAATTTGTACCTCCCCTGCTCTAACCTGGATAGGTTCGTTAGGTACCTTTTATCCCTTAGAGCAGAAATAGAAGCCCCGCGCAGCGGGGCTTCGTCGACCGGTTCCCAGGTCTAAATCGCTTACTAAAATTCTTTGGACAAAGGTATTTCTTTAGTATTTGTATAATGGTATGTAATGATAATTCTTTAAATTAATTATCACTGAATAAAAAATATTAAGTTTGATACAATGACAAACAACATTCTATGAATATTCAGTTTTTGAAACAACTGTTCTAGACAAAAAATACTATACGAAATAATAATATTTGATTGAATACGCTATGAAATGAAATTCTAAGAACTACATATCTGAACAATAAAAAATATACAAAACCAGATTATACAATGTAAGAGCTCTGAAAAATGATCATTCTATGAAATGAAAATACGAGAAACATTTTCTATGAACCAATATTCTGCGAAAATGTTGTCTATGAAACAACGTACAACCGTTTTTTCCATTACGATACCGTTTTTTCACAGATATCCAAACGCGGTAGCGTAATGGAAGGAATGAAAACTGTATGAAAATTATTAAACATATTTTTTCTCCTAACAAAATCGAATGAGCTCGGCACCATAATCGCCAAACTAGTTGGCGCTCACAGTACGTCCACTATGATGTGGCTGCTAATCATAAATTTTCAATATAAATGGTCAGTCACAAATATTTGTTCCTTGGTCGTGGCTGTCTATGTATTTAAGTATCTAATGTATCTATCTATTATATATATCGTCGCTTGGTACCCACATCACAAGCCTTAATTGAGCTTACCGTGGGACTAAGTCGATTTGTGTAAGATGTCCCAAGATATTTATTTATTTAAAGTGACACTTAAATCCCTTAGTTTACTCATACAACACTCACAGAAAGAGTGGTGGTGGTGACAAACGTATTCTTACTGCCGTCACCAAGCGGCTAACCTTATATTGGGCGAATCACTTAACCGAGCCAATATATGACATAATAAGCAGAAATCTGATTACTTCTCTAAATTACATTTTTATGTGTACTTAGTGGTGTATATACATTTGTCACCCCAACTCCTCCTACGGGTGTCGTAAGAGTCGACTAAGGGATTGAAGTGTCATTGACCATTATTTGATAAAAGATGGATGATGGGCAGCAGCGTCATCATAGTAGACACATTACTGCGATTGCCAAATCGCTTGCCCAGCGTGGCGATTATGGGTATTTACCTCCTAATGCGTCTATACGCATAATTAATAGGAGAGGCCTATGTCCAGCGGTGGACTATCATAGGCTGATGAATATGTGTATGTGTACTTAGTAATGTAGATTGCAAAGGACACATACAAAAGCAATTGGAAGGAGTAGTCGTATTACTTTCTGCCCAACTCAGATAATAAGTGGGTACATTTAGATAACTTTTGCTTAGAATTACAGTAAAAAAATATCAATATAAAATAATTCAGCATGCAATGTAATGCAATGCAACACGCTGGAGTAATACTCGTAAGGATGGTGATTGTAGTTAAAATAAATTATTTCAAATTATGCACGACATAACACACGAAGAAATGATTACTATAATGTAGATTGCAGTACTTTTTATATCGAACTTCTATTTAATAAAGTGGAAAAAACTTAAAAGAGTAGGTCATTTGGCAGTATACAAATGTGGCGTTATTTTTATGTATTTCATTATGTTTTGACAGTCCGGAAAAAAATATTTGATCAGACAGACAGTCATCATCATGCCTATTAAACGCTCGTTGACAGGTAATTTCTAAAGCAGATGACATAACTACCTTAACAATGTTTACAGTTACATTGCTGCTCTGAAATTGTTTGATGAATGTTGAGACAAGGGCGTTATAAAAAACTGGAAAACCTGATTCTTCCAGATCAGATAGTCAGAAAACTTTCATAAAAAAACTAATTTTCCGTTACGCGACGTTCGTAGTAAGTTCATACAAAAAACGTAACGTAATGGAATTATTAGGACATGTTTTTTTTTATATCTAGGTCGAATCAGCTGGTGATTCTGATTCGAACGAATGGCCCAAGCTCGTCCAGGTTTGGAAATAAACGGCTTTTTGGTGTATTACTTTAAAACGCTTACACAATTCAGTGTAACTGAAACAAACAATACACTAAACACTTCTTATGCCTTATTTAATTTATAGCCCGTATTAGTTTTACACACTATAAATATAATTAAACGTTTAAACTCAACATGTTTCAAAGAACCTAAGCCTGGTCTGAGTGCTTGATAATGGAGACCTAGGCTATCCGAAACATATCGCGCGTAGTGACTGAATACACGTTTCATTATATTATTATGACTCATGAAAGTTAAAAATCCGTTTTACACAAGGTATATCAACGCTGTAACAGATAAATAAGCCCTCGACTTACTCGTCCAGATAATCCGATCTTACCCCAACGTACAGGTACGGAAAATACGTCGAGAGCACTTTTAAAGTATTCAATATTTTGAAGCATCGGAAAATATGTTTCGTTGAAAACTTTCAGCAATCGGACGCTCAAGTAGATAAATCCTCTTTTTATCAGTCTTCGGAAATTTCGACAAGTTTCATCGTTCAGGTTAAATAAGTGGAACATTTACAAGCTTTCATTTTACTTTAAATATGTTTAAGTACATTATATCTGATTATTTATACGGTTGGAATCTCTGCTAATTAAATTTGACTCGCCGGTTTCGAATTAAGCTGAAATTTTCCAATTTGCGATTTATGAAAATGTTTTATTTATTAATTTTACGGCCTGCGTAGCCTAGTTGGTACTACTACAGGTAAATTCAACAAGCATGCACAAATTGATAATTAAGTGACAGAAAGTATCTTTGTGGATATCAAAATGATAATTGATGCAGGTTCATAGCAGGGCAGCATACACAAAATGATAGAGGGGCCATTTCTTTCAAATTTGTTTTGTAACATCGCCCACTTGTTTTGTAACATAGGTATTTTTTATATGATTTCTACTGAGTATCGTGAGCTGTTTGGATTCATTAAGGAGAAAAAAAAACATGAAATAAAACTATGACAACGGATAAACTCGCGTATATTAACTAATTTTAACTTCATTCCGACGTTTCGAACACTTTACAGGGTTCGTGGTCTGCGGATGACAACCCTGCCACCGGTCCGGTTACCGTAGACCACGAACCTTGTATATTTCATGTGTAATCCTCGCGATACCCGGAGAAAAAAAAAACGTAAAAAAAAAATTACATACATTTTTTGAACTTTCCATTCCGTCACCGCCATACAAAATGTATGAAAAAATGGTAACGGGACGGAAAAAACCTTCAGTTGAGTGTAAATCACCAGAAGTACCAAATCCAAAAAATTGAGTCGGACAACTTTGAAAAAAATGGCCCTGGATGCTTAGCCAAGTTGCCAATGCTTAGTAGTGTATCGTAGTTTTCCCTCTTTGTCACTCTTTCATATTAGTGCGACAAAGACAGTTAGCTGCCTTTCGTTTACGATTGACGATTAAGCGTTAGCGATTGGCAACTTGTCTAAGCACCCAGATGTCGTTCATTTCATTCATCCATTTGTGCCAGCTTTAGTGAATTGAACTGTAAGCAAGGGAGCCTACGTCCCAGGTTTACAGCCCGGTAAAGGCTTACCCCCTTATTCATAAACCTTTGCTAACTTAACAAGCCGCTAATAATTGTTCGTCCCTTTTGCTCTTACACACACAGTGTTATGACCGAAAGGGACAAACAATTATTAGCGGCTTGTTACGTTAACAAGCGTTTATGAATAAGGGGGTTATAAAGTACTATAACGAAATTCTAGACGTAGATACGACGATGGATGGGAGATCACCTGGATGCTTAGCCAAGTTGCCAATCGCTAAACGCTAAGTAGCGTATCGTTATTTTCCCTCTCTGTAACTCTTTCATATTAGTGCGACAAAGACAGTTAGCTGCCTTTCATTTACGATTGACGATTAAGCGTTAGCGATTGGCAACTTGTCTAAGCACTACCCTGGCCTAGGATCGCTTATTCAACAGGATTGCGATAGAATGGCATCAGGCTAGGCCTGGAGAGCGAGTGGCCAAAATGCCAATCGCTAAATCTCAGCGCATATCACACTTTTTTAACCGACTTCAAAAAAAGGATGAAGTTTTCACGATTCTCGGAGTTAAAAAAAAATTACTGTTTATTTTTAAAATACTTATTCTAAGGATACATGAGACTTAGTTACAATCTCTAATTGGAATTATCTTAACTAAGTTACAATAAAGGGTGCTACCCTATATTATTTAACTACAATGTTATATGATGCTTACAATATCTTGTGTATTATTCCAAATTTATCAATGTTTTTTTTTAATATTTTAGCTTTATTGGATTATTTACTATATTTTCTACATATTGTTTGGATAAGTGTCTTTGCCCATATATGTTAATGCTATTTCTGCCCTCGTAGTGAAGAATGCAGTAATTGCAAAAACGTCATTTCGAGATAAACTAGATTTAAGGTTTTCTTTAAAACTAAGCGTCTAGCGAAACGAAATAATTATATTTTGTGTTTTCTAAAATTGTTATATAATATATTCAATGATATTATAATATGAAAAGTTTGAATATATGTACACATTCGATTTTAAAGTCGATTACTGCAACTTATCTTTGCATTTTTTTTTGCTACACGCGATACATGCTAGATCAGTATGCAGTAAAAGCGTCGAATACTGCATTTATATCTAGACTACATAAATTACTGCATTTCATACTTGAATGGCAATTTAATTTAAAATAAGTTTTCAAAGAAGAAATGCAGTTTGACTTTATGTCAGAAACTATATGGCACAGACTATTTAAAAAATACATTAAAATGTGCCCAAAAATAGGTACTAGGTATTGATTATTATGTTTACAAGATCAGAAAATAGAAGAGAAAATAAAACTGCGTTTTAGTAATTTAGTGTATTGTATTTTTAAACTGCAGTATTGACCTGTGCTACACGCCGACCCTTTCGTTATACTAGGGTAAAACGCAGCAATACCACATACTGCGGTTTAGCCTAGTTTAGCGTTGTAGATATTTTTCACTATGTTTTTTGTAAAATGCAGTAATCGACCGAATACTGCATTTCTTTTTAGTACGAGTTTAATACTGCATTTTAATCTAGTATTTTAAAAATATTTTGATCAAATACTGCATTATTACTTACTAAAAGTCTATGTTCTGTACACTTAAAAATTATGAAAAAAATATACATATATAGATATTGATTCACAGGTTTCATTTTTCGAAAAAAGTCAAAATCTTAATTTTGTCGATTACTGCGTTCTTCACTACGAGGGCAGATTTGGTATTTTAAAATAAGTTTCATTGGGTAGGCTCTGGAGATGAGAAGGTATCGAGTAGCACACAATATTAAAAAACAGTCGAATTAATAACTTCTTTTCTTGAAAATAGATTAATTTACTCTCAAATAGCAAACCTCAAAAATGAATTGAACCAGCTAGCGATGCTACGCTCTTAGAAAAGAATGTTCAACCATTTTGCCGTCGGCGTAACTGATGATGACTGAACCTTGCTCCCGAATGTACGGATGATCAAAGGCTTTCATTACGCGCGCATTAATTAATATCCCGGAATCGAACTATTTTCGATGTTGCGAGTCCATCGCTGTTTTCCTTCGGGCAAATTGGACTGGACATCGGACAATGCCGTCGGACGAATCCATGTAGTGAGGATTATGTAAATATACAGTGCAGTTGCGTTTGAATAATAGGGGTCGCCTGTAATTTTTAACCGACTTCAAAAAAAGGAGGAGGTTCTCAATTCGACTGATTTTTTTATTTTTTTTTTTATTTTTTTTTTTTGTTGTATGTATGTTACCTAATATCTCCGAGAATAGTGAACCGATTTTAAAATTTCTTTTTGTGATCGAACGTGTATTACCCCGAGATGGTCCCATTGGCACCAAGTTGGGGTCTGATGATGGGATCCTGGAGAAATCGAGGGATCTCTTCAAATGTTATAGGTACATGTATAGCGCTTTTGGTAATTTTCATTCATTTACAAGAATTTGCATTCAGAAAGTAGGATTTGAGGAAACCAATGATGGAAACAAATCGGGAATCTTGGAGAAACCGGTTGAAGTCGGTTTTTTAAATTTTTAATTTGTTCATTTATACAATGTAACGAAATTAGTTAAGAGAGCATTTAGCTTAAGAAACCGACCATATTCTGAGTAGGAAATAGTAATATAAAGAATTTATTATAGAAAAAAAGAATTACTACTATTAATGTTACTAACCGACAATCCAAAGATAGTCCCGTTAGCACCAAATCGAAGTTTGATGATGGGATCTTGGAGAAATTATTTGAAGTCCATTTTGAATTTTTACAGCTCTGAAGGACCAGGGTACTTAGACATGTTGCCAATCGCTAACGCTTAATCGTCAATCGTAAACGAAAGGCAGCTAACTGTCTTTGTCGCATTAATATGAAAGAGAGAAAGAGAGGGAAGACTACGATACGCTACTAAGCGTTAGCAATTGGCAACTTGGCTAAGCATCCAGATGTCTCTATGATATAATCTTCCAAGATATAAAGAAAAATGATTACATTTAGACAAGAAGCCTGAATGGATTTTAATGTATTTTAATTTTAAAGGTAGTTGATTACCGATAGCTACCGATATTAAAGGTACCTAGTAACATATTTATGTTACCATACAGTTTTTGGGTCAAAATTATTTTCGTTGTCATACCACTCTGTCATGCTTCCAGTTGCTGTCTCGACTCAGTACATAAAAAAACTCGATGCACTTGTATTTCTTTTTCAAGCTAGATTTTAATCCATACATTGAAAATTGGAAACAAAACATCATCTCATACAAAAATCACAACTGTGTCACATTTTTTAGGGACACAAAATAAGACAACGAAAATAATTTTGATGCTTTTATCACTAATTTTCGTAACACAACTGACACGATCGTGATGTTTTGATTAATGCCTTAAAATATATGTATTATTTTTTGCAATCGATTAAAAACTATACAATTAGCAGTTTTTTATGAATTAACTAGCCCATATTATTTGACCACCCGTGTATTTTAATGAAAGTATCTAAATAATTAACATAAATAGCAGAACAAACCGTAATACCCACATTAACATATTCTAGTTAATTCGGTGTTAAATACATTAAAATCATTCGTGATTTCGATAATATTTGATGTTGATTTTAATTAAAATAATCATGAGTGAAATAATTATTACATTTCTGTGTAATTATCAGCGTGGGAAAGTAAATACCTATATTAAAATTTATTCGGATTATTAATTAAAAATCTTTAATAAGCAATTTATAGCTTGATTTCTATCAATTGATTGCATTTGTGTGTTACACCATCCACGAATAAATATATCTATTAGATAAATGTGAGCTGCCCTTTTTAGCGGCCTTCAAAAAATGTATTGAATTCAATTTTTTGTTTGTGTTACTCGATATCTTCGAGAATCGTGTATTTTTTTTAAGAATGGGTATTAAACCCCGCGAGGGGCTCCTTGGCAACAAGTCAGAGTCAAATGATGAGATCTTGGAGAAATCGGTTGAAGCCTTTTTTTTAGGGTTCCGTAGCCAAAATGGCAAAACGGAACCCTTATAGATTCGACATGTCCGTCTGTCCGTGTGTCACAGCCGATTTACTCTGAAACTATAAATGCTACAGTAACGAAATTTGGTAAGGATATGTGCTGTATGAACCGCTACAGGATTATGATACTAAATTGTAAAAAAAACCATTGGGGTGGCGGCCCTCCATACATGTAACTGAAGGATAGAAAATTTTTTTTTGTTGTATATAAGCGTGTGGGGTATTAATAGAAAGGTCTTTGAAAATGATATGAAGGTTTATACATCTCATTTTTATTTAAGCAAATCGTTTTCGAGATATCAGCTCTCAAAGTCTGAAAAATGTGTCCCCCCCTCTATTTTTTTTGGTTTGATTAAATTATCTCTAATAGTTTTTGAGGTAGGTTGATTTAACTGTATTTTTTTAATAATAAATTGATAATAAATGGTACGGAACTCTTCGCGCGCGAGTCCGACTCGCACTTGGCCGGTTTTTATTTGATTATTATCGTTTATATGACAATCTTTGAGGGAGGCCTATGTTCAGCAGTGGACGTCGTTCGGCTGATATTATGATGATGATGATGATATGGCAAAGGGCAAATTTTTAATGATATAATACGAAATAAAACTATGAAAACGGATAAACTCGCGTATATTATTAAGTAATTTTAACTTCATTCCGACGTTTCGTACACTTTACAGGGTTCGTGGTCTGCGGGTGACTCATCCGCATAGTTTTTTTTTTTCATGTGTAATCCTCGCGGTAACCGAAGAAAATATGATATAATACGAATGATGACTGCACTTAAAATAAATTATTACACTTTATACTATGCCGTGTACACACGAAGAAATTATTATATAATTATTATTAAATTAAATATATATTTTTTACCGAACTTCGATGTTATAAACCTAAATGAGTTTGTCATTTTGGCAGTATACAAATGTGACGACAATTTTGTGCATTTCAAATGAAACTTCTCATTCGTCATTTCGACTGTTCGAAAAAATAGGTATGTCGATTTTACTTGACGGTCATCATGCCTATTATAAGTTAATGAAAGAGCCCGTAAGCTTTTTCCATTGGCAACTTGGCACCAGTGTTATTCACTAAGGAAACCGCCTTGCTGTCAGCGCTGTGTCAGTGCTGCGGCAGCGTCGAGCCTAAAAATGGTATTCACTAATGTACTTTAAACGACACTAGTGCTCGGCGACGAATGCGGCGTGAGCTGGAACAACACTGCGTCGAGAGTTTGACGTTTAATGTACGAACTTCGTATTCTCTAACGGAAAAACAGCGACGAACTCGCCCACAACCTCGCTCACAGCCTCGATTCCTAATGTCAAATAAAACAGCTAGGATTTTAGACAACGCTTTCTCGACGTCGAGCTCGTTGACGAACGCAGCGTCGAATGTGTGAATAAGAGAATAGCATAGGATGTTATAAACCAACTCAGATAATTATGCAACTAACACTCTATGCCGAAAGTTGGTATACAGCCTTAAATTAGGCTCTATTCACATTTGGATTTCCGGATTAGCCCCGGCCGCAGGGGAAATGTCCGGATACTGTTATACTGAACAAACACACACACACACACGAATTCCCATTAGGTCCGTATTGTGTAACGAAATTTCAGTACGGATAGCCTAGTGACGACTGAATTCGTAGTCTGTAGACACTATACAGGGCGTCTCATGATTATGGGACATGAAGGGAAAGTAGCTTAAATATTCTAGAGAGGATATTTTACTGAAAGAAGACTTTATATTATTGTTTAGTACAAATGGTGCCTTTTTACGCGCTAGTGCGAGAAGTGGCTCATTTTACGTCAGGTCCAAAACTTTCGGAGGGCCATCTGTACTAAAAAACGTCGTACGAGACACGTGCAAAAACGTTTTTCGTGCTTGTTTCGTCATGCACTATTTAAAAGCATATAAAACAGCATTCAGTGTTTATCAAAAAATGGATTGCTTTACCCGGGAATCGCCAACAATTTTTTTTCGAATTTTAAACCAAACATTTTTGTTTATTCTGTTAGTTTTAGATACTTTGTCTCTTGGCTGTGTGGTGACGGCTGTAAGAATACATTTGTCATCACCCCAACTCCTCCTGCGGATGTCGTAAGAGTCGACTAAGGGATTGAAGCGTCGCTGACCATTCTTTGATAGAAGAGTGATTATGACGGGCATCAGTGTCATCATAGTGGACAGATTACGCGATCGCCAATACGATTGCCCAGTGGTGATGACGAGTGGTGATTTTGGGCATTTATTGGGAATAGGAGAGGCGATGTACAGCGATGGACTGAGATAGGCTGATGATGATGATGTTAACATGCATGTAGAGCTTGTATGATGACATTTGATAAAACAGCTCCCAGTATTCAAATTTCACACAATGCCCAGCAGAAATACCAATAAATTAATTGATAATTTATGTATCTTAAATATTCTAGACAGGATATTTTGCTGAAACAAGATTTTATGTTATTTTTAAAGGCAAATAAAACTGCAATCGAAGTTTTGTTTTTAAATACTTCACCCGGAAATCGAACCGACTATAATTTTTTTTTTCGAATTTTGAACCAATTATTTTTAGATACTAGGTATATTTTTTAAGAAAAATTGTCATTTTTTATCCATTATTGCGTATGACATCATAAAATTACGAAAACAATTTTTCGTACCTATTAAGGTAGGTTCGATGACTAGAAAACACTGCTAATTATCACTAAATATCACCATGGGGGAGGGAGGGGTCCAAAATAAGCCAAAATCGTTTGTCGTATTTAATGGACAAGCCCCAAACGCTAACGCTCAATCGTAAACAAAAGGCAGCTACCTGTCTTTGTCGCACTGACATGAAAGAGTAACAGAGAGGGAAAACTACGATACGCTACTAAGCGTTAGCGATTGGCAACTTGTCTAAGCACCCTGCTCAGGGTGCTTAGACAAGTTCAATCGTAAACGAAAGGCAGCTTTGTCGCACTAACATAAAAAAGTGACAGAGAGGGAAAACTACGATACGCCACTAAGCGTTAGCGATTGGCAACTTGACTAAGCATCGACCTCTATTGTCATGGCATTAAAGTGCATGTTCAGATATTTTTGGCACCGTGGCAGCTCCGATATTTATGTCGGCGACTGGTCATTGCGTAAAATAGATAATAAAGGTCAAAAGTGACCGTTGTCAAGATAAAGGGCTATTTTTATGGCGGAATGAAATCATGTCCGTGTTGATTACAATGACATTAAATGTAAACAAATAGAAATAGGCCACTTATACAGGGTGACCTGAAGTAGAGATATTGAGAAGAAAAGAAGTCTTAAAAGTAAAGACAGTACCTAATCTAAATGTTACATGACCACATTTTTTATTTTTATTGTTTTTTATCAGTCTTTTGCAACCTTCCTGAATACATTTCTTTTTAAAAATATAAGTACATATATGTATGTACATAGTTGAGCCATTAATCAATACAAAAATCACGATCGCGTCAATTGTGTTACAAAAGTCAGTTCTACTAATTATAGTATGTACTCCGTCAAACAACCTTTATCAGTCGAAATAGATTGTTGATCTATAGAAAATTTGTATTTGTTGCCTTTTTCACTGTCAAAAGTTTTTTCACAAAACACTCTGAAAAAAAGAAATTCAACTCATCCTTGTAACAGAACCCCGTGACGACTTTTAGTCGAAATTCCCACACAAATAACTATGAAAAAATTTGGTCAGTAAGTTGATATTCTTGTTTTCTGTTCCCATCAATTTATTTTCGTCAAACATTTTCTTCTTAACTAGTGTGGAAAAGTAAACTTTGCGCATGCTTCGCGTGCGTAAATTTCTCTTTTTAAGGCACTTGTTATGAAAAACGGCCAGTACGAAATTACGGAAAAACGGTACGGTTAAAATCGCGTATGTCTAAAATTGCAGTGTTTTCTAGTAATTGATAATTCAGTAAATAAATACGTTACGTCGGCAACAGTTTCGGGTTACTTTAATGATTTGATAGAATTAAAGTGGAAACGAAATTGGCTCTTCCTCTCTGAAACGTCAAATACCTAAATGTTTGCATTACATTGCTGCTCAAGAATAAAAATAATAATTACTCTTAATTGTAAAAGGTGATCGTTATACAGTGTGTAAATCTAATACGGGCAATCAATTAAACCAGGCATGGGATTCATTAGTGCAATCATGGATTACAAGGTTTTTTTAAAGTTACTCTTAGTTATGACCCCACAGATTTTTTTAAGATTATCGGAGCAGCAATGTAGGTACGAACATTTGTTATTGTTGATATGGCAGTTATGTCATCTGCTATTGAAATTATCTGTCAACGAGCGTTTAACTTGAGTATGTTGCTCTACATTGCGCGCCCAATGAACTTGTTTGGAAAATTTTGTTGCTCTTATTTTAAGTAAAAGTTATTTGAAATTTGAATGTACTTATTATTTCGTAAACTAACACCCGTTAAGAGCTTCGCCCGTATTAGACTTATACCCTACATTATTTTGATAAAATGGCACTTTAAACTAGCGTTGTTTACAAGTCTTACAATCAACTTCGTTATGAAAGCTACACACTGTAGGTGCATCGATATCATGTTGTTATTAAATAAATAAAAGATTCATTTACATACATTGACCTGTCATTCTCATATCATACATTCAATAAGATCTTTTATACATCGTGACGCTGAGTGAACTCTAGAATTTCATAGGTTTTTTGAAACATCATATTTTCTCTTTTTGCGCGATTTAACGTAGGTATCATAATACAACATATATTCCTTTAAAAATCACGATGGTTTTTATTACGTTACGATAGTTAGTCATACAACGTGTATATTTTATACGATCGAATAATTAATCCAGCTATAATATCTGATCCTACGAATTGTATAAGATAATCATTTCGTTAAATTTTGTTGTTAATTTGGTGTAATGATTTTTCTAAAGTGCAACCCAGCAGCAATGTATGCCGTCCAACTGACATGAGACTCGTATGACGTTTAAATACTTGTGTCTACGTTAATTAATGTGGCTACCAGTGGATGGAATACATTGAGTGCTCAATTATTTTGTATGAAAAAAATACATTAATTTCCTAAAGAAATTTATGTAAACAGATATGTAACAGATCCGATAGTAAAATATTCGCCATTAAAATATTCGCCTGTATCAAACACACACGCTGTATAAATTATAGGGGTAACTCCGTAATCGGCGTAAAATTCCGTTTTCATTAAGGCTGTGAACTATGATTTTTTTTCCAATTGACTAAATGATAATTAATATTTTTTAAGATAAAATGAAATCTTAAATTAACCGTTAATCTATTGACCCATTTACTGTATAGATCTGATTCACTCCAACCAACGATAATATTTAAATTAGGTATGTCATAAAATGTTATGCAATCCATTTAAAATTCCTTTTTTATTATAAGGGTTAGGAAATTTGGTGGTATTAGGTGAACAGAAAATAATGGAAAAGTTGTTTAAATTTTTAATGATTGATTGAATAATTACACAATCAAAAATAAATATATTATTTTAGACAAGGTCTCGCCCATTTTAAGTATTCAATAATTTCACCTTTAATATTTGACTACCTATGAAATTAAATTCAATCATTTTTTATAATGTAGCTTATGATTTATATAACATTACGGGCATCGCTGAAAATCAATAAATAAATTTTCTCATGTACCAATCAATTTTAATTGAAAATTATAATTTTTCTAGGTACTCAAAAACACAATTCATGTTATTTATTTAAATTCATTGATAAATCCAGCTTGAATTTAACACTATTTCGTCATTATATTACGAGTATAAATTAATAATTTATTCATGTTAAAAAATTTTGTAACATCGACTCTACTGCTCTCTGTTCAATAATTGCCTGCAAAATCCTAACTCTGATTATCATCTATTTTTTTGTATTTTATACAGGATATAACTATCTTGTCCCAAATGACAATTCTATGTAGTATTAGTAAAATACTGAAATTCGCTGAAAACGCAATAAGACACAAAAATATTATATTAGGTACTTTCGCAGTTAGCAAACAAAAATGGAATTCGCGTTAAATAAAGTAATCTAAATTCTTACTCTATGACTATTTTTCACAACCAATCCTTTTTTTAGCATTGCTATTTTAGTGGACAAATATAAAATGTAACATTAATTTTTTATCAGCCAGTACAATTTCATAAATCTGAATCATTTGCCTTTTGGCTGTTTTTTACACAAGCAAAATTTTCCAAAAAGAAAAAAAATAACTTGCAAAATGGAATAGATGACGAAAATTTTTAATAAAATTCTTGAATGGCTAGAAAAAACTCCCCTTTAGATTTTTTTTAATTAAAAAAAAAGTTTAAAGAACTTACATTTAAGCAAGCCCTTTAAGGGCAAAGCCTCGTTCCGCCTCATAACCGCTTTCACCCTACCCCATCACTCCAACTTTAATGAGAACAGCTCAAAGAGATTGATTTTGGATTCGCGTATATTTTAATGAGTCCCGCAACTGGTGGGCAGAATGCAGCTGCAACGTGCAGTGCAGCGCAACTCTCAATTCCCACTGACACTGCTTGCGTTACCCTCCCCTCCCCTCCAATCTAGGCCAACCCCCCACATTCTAAAACGACTTAACCACCAACCGACTCCATACACACATACGACGTTCTACGTTGTCATATCATTCGTATGACGCTAGACTTTCCATTACCTTGTTCCGAGCTTTGAAACTAAGTTGTGTAAATGGATGGAGCTATTCAAATTTTCAGTTTAAGACCCTTTTAGTACAGTAACGGCATGAACTGCGAGCATATTTTTAATACGGAATCTCGAACGTGACTCATGCGATTTTGATATCTTTATAAAAGAGTCACGGAGCGCTGATATTTGAGTAGGAACATTATTTTTAATATCGCATCGGGTTAGAGCTTCGGATTGCCCTAGAAAATCGCATGTTCAGCTAGTTATTGCCCGTGTGCAATACGAGCATATGAGATTTAAAAGTCTACACCTAGATATTTTTCTAACAAAATGAAACGTCGACAAGCGAAGTTTCCACGGAAAGAACATGTCTAAAAAATATTTACCAAAGTGACTTAGGTTGGCTATATTACGAGGAAACTTTGATATATGTAACAAATTTTTGCTATCAAATTTACAAAACTAAAAAGGTTGAAGGTGATACCAGAGTTCTGGTTAAATCAACAAAGAACATTTTACATTGTAACAAACAACTTGTGAAATCAACAAAAAACTGGTGTAGTCAACCAAATTAATTTAGTAGAATGCCAACATAAAAAATTTGGTAAAATCAAAAAAAAATTGTGATAGGACCTGGGTCAGCCTTAATTTCCGGTTAGAATTACGCAAGATCTGATAAATCTAACTAAGCATTTTATCAGTGTAGTCAATTCAAATTACAGAAAGAAAAACCACCTCACTTTTAACAGAATAAGGTGTGAATTTGCCCTGATTTTTTTAAGCACTGGACATGTTTTTTCCGTGGACCCTTCACGTAATGGTTATCGATGACAATATTGTCATAAAGCTGGTATTTTCGGAAAATCAAAAAGGTAACCTAGAAAACTAGAACTTGATGATAGCGATAACTATAGAGGCGTGTTCAGATATTTTTGAGCGCTCCGGACGCTACGATATATCTGACCGCGATTGTAAAAAAAACTGGGTCGCGTTTTATAAAGTTACAATTTACAATTTTTGTTTGCCTCTCTTTCTAGCCAACAAGTGAGTGCGTTAGAGAGGCAAACAGCGAAATTGTAAAATTTAACCTTATAAAACTCGACCTGAGGCCCGTTTCTCGAACGCTTGTAACTTGTAATACAAGTGGAAGTCTCTTTTTAACACTATTAATTACATAAGGACTTCCGCTTGTATCACAAGTTTTCTAGAAATAGGCCCCTGCTTATATATTAGTAGAATGTCCATTTCACCTACCGGGCAGCGATTTTTGAATTACAGCGATGTGCTTTTACCATCTTCAGGGAAAATTGCAAAAAAATTATACATATCCCTTATTATTGACGTCTGCTAACTTAACAAGCCGCTAATAATTATTTGGTCCTAAAAATGTGTCCATAAGAGCAAAAGGGACAAACAATTATTAGCGGCTTTTTAAGTTAGCGGACGTTTATGAATAAGGGGGTTGGTCAAAACAAAAATCACGATTGTGTTACGAAAGTTTCTCATGGTAATTATAGTGTGTACTTTGTCCATCAACCTTTAGCAGTCGAAAATGGTCCACGGTAAACTCAATTAAGGTTTTTGATGTGGGTACCCGGAAACGATATATTTAATAGATATGGGCATCTGAATCACTTAACTATATAGGTACATAATGTATGCAAAAAATACATCATACCAAGTATTTCACTGCGAAACTACAAATTTAACAAAAACAATGCAATTCCTTCTTCCCGCATGATACGCTTTCCCACTTAAGACGCGTTTTTTGTCTGGTCCCTACAAAATCGTATTAACGGGGTTTCACTTCATACCCCACTCCGCACAAGTTAACAGGTATTATTATACTCGTTCTATTTATAGCGATGCCGACCTAGACATGACATTACATCGCAGCTTCAATAAGATTAGATCTTCCAGTTTGTGTTAATTACTCTAATTAGTAAAGACTGGAAATAGAGCATGTATTCTTTCATTCGTAGAGCTATTTCGACTCCTAACGAGGAGTAGATGTTGTAGTGGATTGCAAAAAAATGGTACATAGTTAAGGTGAAAGAAAATCGCGATTATAGGGATGATGACTGTAGTTAAAATAAATTATTTAACGTTATGCACGACATCATACACGAAGAAATTATTACCAAGAATTAGATTGCAGTAATTTTTGTACAGAACTTCTATTTAATAAATTGAAAAGAACTTAAAAGAGTAGGTAATTTGGCAGTACTCAAACCTGACGTCACTTTTGAGTATTTCATACAAAATTTCATAGTGGTGATCGTTTTGACAGTTTGAAAAAAGATGCTGATTTGATATCCCCCACTCTTTGTTAACATGTTACGCACTGGTACTTTCACCTTATTTAATGTTGACATTTTCTGAGTTTAACAAAACATCTTCTTGGTGCAGTAGAGCAAAATTAGGTTTTATCATTTATTATGTTGTCATTCATATGTGTTCACATATAGTGATTAATTCTTTGGCATAATGCTATCATGGAAACGTCCGAATTTATTTTTCTGTTTCAATTAGTGTCGATACACTGCATAATGGACACTGAACTGAACTCATTGTGAGAGCAATATGTAAAAACTTGAACACGTTTTTTAACGAAATTACTGCATCTACCATTAGCACGGAAAGCGTTGGATGTCGCGCACTGCAACGGAACGAAGGGTTTCGACAATCGAAAATTTAGAGCATCTGTTTTTGTCGCCCCAACTAGGATGTCATCGGTGTGATAGAGACAAAAGGTCGAGATCTACCATTTTCGGCTTTTGTAGGCCTTAAACTCGCGCGCCGGTCTATATTCTAGCAATATAGGATACGTTAATGTGTTTCTATTTTACATTATTTCTTTTACCTAACTAGTGCGGAAAAATAAACATTGCGCACGCTTCGCGTGCGTTAATTTCTCTTTTTGAGGCACTTGTTATGAAAATATTCGTTCGATACACGTGTAAAAACTTCTTTTTAACTCGGGTGATTGTCGCCCTCGTTCCACTTGCATTGAAATGTACTATTGTGATCGACATAGATCGGACAAATTTTAATGTGCGTCATTGTTCACAATAATGTGGATATGACTCCAAAGTTGATTAAATGAATAATTCATCGAATAATTTTTGAAATTTGTGTTCTATGCTTTTAGGTCACTATTTACAAAGGTTTTCATAGTAACCGGTATCAAATGGGTAATTATCAGAAAATGATTGAATGATTAATTGTTTAAAGTTGATTGCATAATCAACTTTTGAGTAATTATAATTAACGTGAGCCTCAAACATATTAAAATATTATCAAACCGGGCTACTCACGTATTTAAGTCGATGATTGCTAGACATGTTTCGACCCATTAAAATGGTCCTCGTCGGGTACCCGTTCTAGCAGGGCGCAGGCCCGCAGTACGCGTCGGGCTTTGGCCGGGGGACGAAGACCCTCTTAATGGGTCGAAACATGTCGAGCAATCATCGACTTAAATACGTGAGTAACCCGGTTCGATAATATTTTAATATATGTCCATATTATTGCGAACAATGACGCACATTTATCCGATCTCTGGTGATCGACGAAGCCGCGCGGTTACGACAGTAAGACTACATTCGTTAACTCCCCAACTCTTCTCGTGGTTGTCGTAAGAGTCGAATCCTCACACAACAATCGACCCATTTTGTATGATTGTCCAGGCTAAGCCCCAATAAAACTATCACTTGCGAAGCGACAACAATTACGCAACCGCAGCGAATCGTCAATTGAATTCTGGGAAATTTCGTTACGATTTAAATTATGACTTTTTTTAATAGTTGAACATTTTCGTTGGGAATGCAGATTTTATTGCTTTCATGAGTCAATTATACAGTGATTTTTCGGTACTGTACCTATACCGTGCGCTAGTAAAAAACAAAAAAATGCAAACAAATAAAGAGTCCACGGAAAGAACATATTTAGTCTTTCTAAAAGTCAGGGCAAATTTGCACCATAATATATTATAACTTATAATATACAGGGTGTAACTCTAATACGGGCAAAGCTCTTAACGGGTGTTAGCTTACGACATAATAAGTACATTCAAATAACTTTTACTTAAAATTAGAGCAATTTCATACAAAATAATTCGGCGCGCAATGTAGAGCAACATACGCGAGTGAAATACTCGTTGACAGCTAATTTCAAAAGCAGATGACATAACTGCCATGTCAACAATAACAAATGTTCGTACCTACATTGCTGCTCCGATAATCTTTAAAAAATTCTGTCGGGTCATAATTAAGAGTAACTTTAAAAAAACCTTGTAATCTATGATTACACTAATGAATCCCATGCCAGGTTTAATTGATCGCCCGTATTAGACTTACACACTGTATTATGGTGCAAATTATAAGTAAGGTCAAATATAGCTGACTATCAATAGAATTTGATATCTTTGACACGTATTGTGATACATGTTCGTTTATTTTAACGTTAATACTAATAAATATCAGTAATTTTAACTAAAAATTTATGTGAACTCATGGTTTAAGATTTTAAGTTGGTGATAAATCAAGATTGTATTCTGAAAGTCTGTAATTAAGAAATAATGCAACGTTTTAAGTTTGTTTTATTTTTGAATCAGAGTCCAGGAAACAGAATGAAACATTAAACCATATGTATAGCAAAACTAATTGTAAAACCTATTAGATTGCAAAGTCAATGTAAGACTGCAATCTACGAGATATTTTTCCTTGCTATTGTGTCAGACGATTCAAATTTGCTTATTAATAGGCTTACTTTTTTTTTTTTAAAGGCCTATGTAAAAAATACGTATCGGACATTAGGCTTACTTTGTAAAGAATAGTTTGACTTTGACTTTTGATTAGATCATATCGTCCTATTACTGCAAATACCAGTTATGTGCACATATTATATTATTCGATAATGAATATAATAACACAGGTTTCGTCAGAGGGCAACAAACGCAAAATAAATCAGCAACAGGCTTCGTCTCATACACATCAATGATGGGATCCGCAACAAGCTTCGTCATATTATCTACATATGTATATGAATTTAATTATCATGCTAATTAAATTGATTCTGCTAAAACCTAATATGTGCAGATAGCTGATAATTGCAGTAATAAGACGATATAAGATCACAGATACGTGTACGTGTAAATATGGGTCAAAATTCTTTTCGTTGTCTTATTTTGTGTCCCTAAAAACGTGACGCAGTGGTGATTTTTGTATGAGATGATGTTTTGTTTTCAATTTCTGATGTATGGATTAAAATCAAGCGTGAGAGAGAAAGACATGTGCACCGGATTTACTGCATATTATAATGTCGAAACAGCAACTAAAAGCGTGACAGAGTGGTATGAAACAAGTCAACGAAAAGAATTTTGACCCATATATCGTATTCGAATACAAAATCGAACCGAATTTCCAAATACACGAATCGCAAGCCCTACTCACCTAATACATCACTGTACCTCTACTAACAAGTAAACTGTTCAGTCAAAACGGAGCCAGTGGTGTAGTTACAAACATCTTCGTATCAGTTGGCAACTAATTAACAAACAAGTTGTCTTTGACAAGCTACATGACTGAGTGCATTGTCGACATTGTTGCATTGCGGCTGAAATGCAGTGGAAGTTCGATTTCTCAAACTATTACTTGCTCTTGAATGCTTCTAAATACGAACTAAAGGTACGACCATACCGCGAAAATAAATAGGTATTTTGGAACAGCTTACACAAATCGACTTACTCCCATAAACAGGTTGTTTCGATAAGTCTATGAATTCATATTTTTTGACTGTGAGGCAAAAGGTGTCAAGCAAAAAAAGGTCAAAATCAAGCAGATTCAATAAATTTAAATGACTTAAAGTGAGTCGTTCCTTCAGCCATCGCTTCATCCAAATCCTTTTGTTTTGTTTTTTCTTCAATTGCACACAAAAAAGCAACACAAACTAAAAGTTTCTGAAATTTTGATAAACAAGGAGCTATGGCGTTCCTGTACACACGTTTACAATAGTTTTACATACGTTAGCCTAGAACAAGCGCTACAAACACACTGAAATTTTGGCCTTGTTGTAAACCATGTAACCAGCCGCGTACAATTCGTAGTAGTATTCGGTAGGTAGTATTCGCATTAAAAATCATCTTCAACCTGTCGCAGTCCACTGCTGGACATAGGCCTCCCCAATTTCGCCCCACTGTGTTCGATTTTCGCATCCAGCTTCTGCCAGGAATCTTGCGCAAATCGTCACTCCATCTTGCCTGAGGGCGTCCTACACTACGTTTGCCGAGACGCGGTCATTTCATTAGAAATATTAGAATACATTTTGAAATTGACATATGGGAATACTTTAGCTAAGAAAAATACGAATATTATTGACAAATCTGTATCCAATTTTATTCCCTATCTCAGAATCTTCAACTTACAATGTGTGGTGTGTAGATCTATATTTTATGTATGTATGTGCTATGTCAAGTCCACCTGAGAAGTTTTGTTAAAGTTTTGCACCCATAGTTCCGACCCCTAATTATAAACAAAAAGATTTTTTTTGACGAGTTACGTCAAAAAACTTATTTTGAACAAAGGTTTATTATCTCCGAAACCAAGCTGAATCCAGTCTATTTTATATAACATTAGAGACTCTAAATATGGTCAGGAATACAGCATTAGAATCACTCGCAATGTTCGCGATCACCCTGTATATATTTTCCACTATTAAAAAACAAAAAACTCCTTCAGTCAACCGGAAGATCTCCTAGGTTGTTGAAAATATTTTTTAAAAGAAATGTCTTATAATTTATTTATTATCCATTCTGCAGAAATAACCTGTCGGAAGACTAACATGGCTTAACCAGACTGAAGCTGGATCACGCTTGGCTGAAGTGGAAGGATTCTCTATTCCAAAGAGTATACGGTACAAAATCGTAAAGCAAAACTGTAAAAAAATCCAGGATATAAGCTTATAGCGAAAGGTGTCAACGTTATTTTCTCCATTAAGCTCTGGCCGTTTTTTGTAAGTCCTTTTTAATTTTGTTGTTTAGAGCCCTTTATTCGTAAACGTCTCCTAAGTTAGTAAGCCCCCTTAAGTATTGTTTGTCCCTTTCGGTCAAGCGAATATATCCATAAAAGAGAAAGAGACAACTACTTAGCGGCTTGCTAAGTTATTATGAGCCGACATCGTACGATTTCCAGCATTTTTGATGCAGTTTAGTTCAATTTAGGGATGTGAAGTAAGTTATTCGAAAGGAGATAGTGAGTTAAGGTTCATCTTTGTGTTACAACGTGACACACAGCTAAAGCAAAAAATTACAGCTAAAAATTTACCCCTGGGTTCTTAAAACTCAAGTACATTTCACCAACAACCCTAGAAGTTAAGTTAAAGGAATCCAAGGGTCAGTTTAAATTGAAACGTTGTTACGTTGATAAACAATAAAGAAGCTTAACTCACTATCTCCCTATAAATAACTTACACCATATCCCTTAATTGAACTACATTGCACCAAAAATGCTGGAAATAGTACGATCTCTGATTATGAGCATTTTTAAATACACCTTATTTTGCTTTTGACTGTACATGCTCTTGATTGGCAGCATAAAAACAGGAGGTGAATATTTGTTTCATATTTGAGTTTGTTCGATTCCCGGACGGAGGCATGATTTTTTTAGAATCTGTGATTCTAATTAAAATTACTTAACCTTTAAACTACGAACAAATAAAACATGGAAGCCGCACGCCGTACTAAATTGCCTTTCTAAAACGGTCCAGAATTTTAGTAGACAAATGTCACCCGTTCAATGCATCACGGTGATGTCAACCTATAAAAACTTAAACTGCCATTTAAAAGTAGTTGTAATTGGTCCATCAAAGTTTTGATTGGCTATAATCTACAAACATTTGTCAAAGATGTTGCTCCGAAATATGCACGGTGTTAATAAAAGTGCCATGTCCTGCCCATCTTGGCACAATTGAACAATTGGTTTTGGGGGCATTTTTGAGCTGGCGTTAGACGTCCATGTTATAAATAAAAAAAGTGTTGTTTCGGTATAATACCTATTTAAGGTACTTTGCCTTCATGACTGGACCATTCTTTGATAGAAGATTGATGATGGGCCGCAGCGTCATCATAGTGGACACATTACTGCGATCGCCAATCCGCTTGGCAATTATGGACATTTACCTCCTATTCTCTAAATGTGACGCATAGTTAAAAGCACAGGCAGGCATATCTCAGAGCGTAAATGGACATCTCATTCATCTGGTCACGTTTTTTTGGAAGTGGCTGCATCTTTTGGTACCATTTTCGGTCGTCAGATACAGCACCCGTTTCTCTCTAAGACAACCAAAACCAACCTCAAATCATTCAGCCACTTCCAAAAAAACGTGACCAGATGAATGAGATGTCTGTTTACGCTCTGAGAAATGCCCGTCTACGTCTAGTACGTAGTGGACTGATATAGGCTGTTGATGTGATATACGTATTAAGCAAAGCTTTGCCAGACCTAAGTGTAGTGAAAACTGAGTGAACACTCGAGCGGGCGTGCAGCGTCCATATCAAGGTGCATTCAGACCAAACGAGCATTCGCTATTCTAACCCCCTACTCTACGAAACTCGATCGTTACACAAAACGTGATTCGTTGATTTCGTAGAGTGGGGGATAGAATAGCGAATGCTTGTTTAGTCTGAAATTCTGAATGCACCTTTAGTAAAAGATGGAATTGTAAATCGCATGTTTCTTAAGGTGCATTCAGACCAAACGAGCATTCGCTATTCTAACCCCCTACTCTACGAAATTCGATCGTTAGACAAAACGTGATTCGTTGATTTTGTAGAGTGGTGGATAGAATAGCGAATGCTCGTTTGGTCTGAATGGGTTAAACTCAAAATCATGTTATTAGGATTCCCGGTGGACATTTTAAAAGTTAAGGGCTATGAGAGTTAATTTTCTTATTAAACCCTTATTGCCATTTAAAGTCACTCCTATCCTATTTAATTGTATGATAAAAATAACGACTACACTCCTACCAGTTGCTTACTATTGGCCACAGGAAAGAGGGGCTCTACAGTTCAGCCAAACACGCACTTTTTCTTTTCTTAGTCGAATTTGGTCAATTTTGCGTCAGTGGAGCCGCACCCTAAAGGTGCGTTCAAACTAAAAGAGCATTCGCTGTTCTAACCTCCCACTCTACCAGATTCGATCGGTACACAAAACGTGATTGGTTGATTTCGTAGAACGGGCGCTAGAACAGCGAATGCTCATTTGGTTTAAGCGCACCTTAAGACGGCGTCAGCTCATAGTAACCACTGTCAATACTCGTATAAATAAGCCACGCGCTTACGCTTGCATTTGTTTTACATGACCCCATCCGCTCCGCCGCACGCTCCGCTCAAGCATCTACTCAAGCCTTACACTTACTCAACTTAGGACCTACAGCAATCAATTCATAGAAAAATCACCTTTCTGTCGCAATGAATACAGGTGGTTTTCCCATCAAGTGAGTTTCGTAGACACGGCAGCGGCGAATCAGAACAACGGTGTTTATAAAAGGATTCTACGAACGCTACGCGCTACGAGTACGTAGCTGTCTACGCGCTACGAATCTCATTAAATTCTCTGTACGGACATTTTAATGAATACGTACGTGAAAACAAAACAATACGTTCGCAAGGTTTTATTTAGTTTTAACTCCCGCTATAAATATCATGGGACCCATATACAGGGTGATTTCGGGGTTGTGAACCGAACTGTGAAAAAAACGTGTGTTAAAGTGGTCTTTCTGAACAACGTTTCTCATGGAACAAACTCATTTTTTTGCTAGTAAACATCGAGTTCAAAAATATGATTAATAAGTTTTTTGCAATCCCTCTTTTATGTTAATAAGGAACAAGCACATGAATTGTTCAACAGTAAGCGGGGACCGTAGTTTATGGAACCTTGTGGCTTCAGTACCAGTGACATTTTACAATTCTCATACTTGATGTCTAAGCGCGCCATTGCTTGCGTGCGCAGCGGGAATAATAGAAAAGTGAAATTCCCTAGGGAGTAATAAAAATGTTAGTACGTCATAAATAAATAAATAAATATCTTGGGACATCTTACACAAATCAACCTTGTCCCTAAATACAAAGAAACCTACTAAATACAAAGAAACCTCGCCGGGATTCGAACCCGGAACCTCCAGCTTCGTAGGCAGGGTCACTACCAACTAGGCTACAGAGGCTGACAAACATGTCATTTAATAATATTATGTGTTAAAACTTATTTTTTTGTCGGTAAGTGTGATGGAAAAGATTGTATGCATCACGGTCGGTAAGCGGAATACTAACTCGAGTCATTAAAAGCCCTCCGACTACGGCGCCGGGCCTCTAACACTCTCGTTAGTATTTCCGTACAACTTACCTCCCTTGATGGACAATGTACTTTTACTTTTTGATTTTTAATCGATTCCCTACAGAGAGAATACAAAATATAAAGTTTTGCAAGTTGCATTGCTGTGACGGCTCGCAATTATGCATTCTGTTTGAAGAAAAATGACAAAGTGCCGTGATTAAGGTTACCGTGATGAACGAAAAGTTTGTAAGGAAAAAATATGTTTGGCGAAAGTTTTGTAACGATCATTAAGTGTTATACCTACTCCATTTCAAATACCATGGCCCGATGCCACTTCAAAGTCTAATGTGGCATCGGGCCATGGCAAATGGAGTATACATTGTTGACTGTTTAAGTTTTTATATTTTGTTATCAAAATTTATTACCGTGATGCATTGAAGAGAGGGTGTCACTTGTCAACTAAAATTCAGGACCGTTTTTAAAAAGGCAATTTAGCTGGCGTGCTGCTTCAATTATTTATTTGTTCGTAGGCAACATGCAATAAATATTTTGTATGACGGTGATAACTGCAGCTGAAACGCGTTGAAATCCAACCCATTTCTTGGCACCAAAACCGTAATATTATCTTTGACTTCAACACATACATGTACAGAGTTCACAAATCAATGTCGTCTGCGACCATATAATTATAAAATAGGTGTCTAAGGCCAACTCAAAAATGCCCCCAAAACCAATTGTTCAATTGTGCCAAGATGGGCAGGACATAGCGCTTTTTGTGACACCGCGCATATTTCGGCGCAACATCTTTCACAAATGTTTATAATAGAAATAATAGAATAGAGCCAATCAAAACTTTGATGGACCAATCACAACTATTTTTAAATGGCGGTTTAAGTTTTAATAGGTTGACATTCAAATTCATTGCCGTGGTGCATTGAACAGGGGGTGACACTTGTCAACTAAAATTCATGACCGTTTTTGAAAGGCAATTTATTATGGCGTGCTGCTTCCATTATTTATTTGTTCGTAGACAACATGCAATAAAGAAACGCCTTGAAATCCAACCCATTTTTTGGCGCCATAATTATAATATTATCTTTGTCTTCAACACATACATGTACATAAGGTCACAAATCAAAGTCGTCCTACAAAAGTAGTCGAAACACCCGTGAATTCAGTCTGGCAAACCAATACTGTCTCTTAAAAAAAGACGCAATTCAATTTCCCATGGCGCGCCAACTCTTACCGCCTACACCTACTGGATTTTCCGGTTTTATAATGACAAAAGTTTTTCTAGGCTATTTTGGACATGGCATGAAAATGTACGGGTTGTTAAGTGGGGCTGAAAATAAAACTTAATGTCATATTTTTATGTTACGAAGTTACCTAAATATAATACGTAAACCGATGAAATAGGTCGTAATAAAATAAAAAAATGTGATAATTTCCATTGTGTTACGAAAGTTAGTCATACAAACTTTATTAGTAACTTTGTAGCTCATAAATGTATTTATTTAAAACTTCATTGCACAATAAAAAAATGCAAAAGTACAAAAGGCTTAAGGCATTTCCTACCAGTCAACCATTGGGCAAAAAGAAAGGTTTGTGTGGTGCAGGCTTATGTACTTATTCGAAAAAAAAAATGTGGCATTTCGTAAGTAAGTAAAGTTGTTAATTATGTACATATTTTTATACATATTTTAAACATTTCAACCGGCAGCAGAAAAGAGTGGAAGAGTTATTCTAAGGCTTAGTTATGATTGCCGTGTAAAAAAACTGATATTTATATAAAAAACCTGCAAAAGAAGAGTGAAAGAGTTATTCTCATGCTTATTTATGATTGTTATGTAATATGTAAGAAAAAAAAACCAGATTTTTTTTATGAAAAACCCAGTAATGTTAAAAATATTAAATCATTTCGGAAGTACTATTGAAATAATTTAACTTGACACCTTGTTTACCCTTCCACATTTCGGTTTCTTAATGCGTGTTTGGCTAAAAAAATGAATTATTTATATAAATTTTAAATATTGATATCCAACGAGTTTCTTTCCCTTGAAAATAATAAAAGTACTTCTCGGAGGTATCTTTCAATGTTTATAGTGTTCAATCAAACTATTCATAAGTGAAAATATAGGAAGAATACGCCATGAAACAGACGCGTTATGGAACGGACACCATTTGATCTCTTTAAAAAATCTGAACGAACATATTATTTTTTTTTGTCACTGGCAATACTCATGAACATAGATAATGCACTTTGCGTTGCCAATGGCCAAAAAAAAATATCGAACATATTCTTTTTTTGTCATTGGCAACACTCATGACCAAAGATAATGCACCATATGGTTATCAGGGTTGCCAATGACCAAAAAAAATAATATCGAACGTATTTTTTTTTGTCATTTTAGATTTTTTAAAGAGACAATAGTGTCCGTTCCATAACGCGTCCGTTTCATTACGTATTTCCCCTAACATGCTGTTGCGTTGATTTTTTGATTTTGAACTAATACGCCAATTTTATGGGTAAACCCTTGTTGTTATTCTGTCCGGTCACCCACAGGACAAAAGTTACATAGTTTTCTAGATAAAAAGAACATCGGTAAACCCACAATTTTGAGAAAAACCGTGTTTGTACGGGATATCGGTGCACTATTTCGTGGAATACATCTATATCTATCTATGGTGACTGTACGCAAACTTCTGAATGAACTCAATGAACCATGAATGGGCATTTGCATTTGTTATTTCGTGGAATCGAAACTCATGCCTTTCTCATTTCCTAGTATTGGTTAAAACGGATTTACACAGTATTTTTTAATTTTGCACAGTCTTTAATAGGCATGATGACTGGCAAGTCAAAAATCAGCATCATTTTTCGAACTTTCAAAACGATCACTACCATGGAATTTTATATGAAATACTCAAAAGTGACGTCACGTTTGAGTACTGCCAAATGACCTACCCTTTTAAGTCCTTTTCAATTGATAAAATAGAAGTTATGTACAAAAATTGCAATAATACAGCTTAGTACTAATTTCTTCGTGTATTATGTCGTGCATAATGTTAAATAATTTATTTAAACTACAGTCATCATCCCTATTGTGTCACGATACACTAACTCTGTCCAACAATCGTTGGCAGTAGATAATGCCAGCAAATAAAAAAATGTTCGCACATTGAAAATTTAAATTTTCTCTCCTTTTTTTCACCAGCAAAAGATGATACACAAAATTTAACTTCGAAACACAAAATGTGACGTTAAAGTTTGTTCTCAATAAAGGGCCCTTAAGCAGAGCTGCGTATACGAAAGTAAGACGACGAAGGTAAGTAGGCATTCTCTAAGAACAAAACCCATAAACCTGAATCTTCTAGATCTGGACGCGTCTCATATCAACAAGAATCACGAGCTGGTTCAATCTAGATAAAAAAAAATTTTACTATCCAAAAAAATCCATTACGTCACTTTTTTTGTATGAACTTACTACGAGCGTCACGTAAAGGAAATTCTAGTTCGAATCAGCTCGTGATTCTGATTCGAATGAGCCCAAGCACGTCCAGATCTGGAAAAATCAGGTTTTCGGGTTTTTTAAAACGCCCAAGTTAAAGTATTAGTATTCATGTACTTTATAATCTAGATCACAAAGTACACATACTTACTAATGTAATTTACAGAATCAGGGTGGTTAGACAAGTTGCCAATCGCTAACGCTTAATCATCAATCGTAAACGAAAGGCAGCTACCTGTCTTTGTCGCACTAATATGAAAGAGTGACAGAGAGGGAAACTACGAAACGCCACTAAGCGCAAACGATTGGCAACTTGGTTAAGCATCCAGATTACTTTTTGCCCAACTCTGCATAACTATGTACTTTTTTTTGTAATCGTGACCCAAGACTGTGAGTCGCACGGAGGTTCATTTTTTTTAATCCTGTCACTTGTACATTATCTGCCCGTGTCTGTTTCTTCCCGAATAAAGAAAATAAAATAAAAAACAGCCCTAGATTAATTTACTATACTGTATTTTAACGTGATACTGGCTTTTATTGAAACCGAGGAATGCAATGCAGATTTTTAGCCAAACCGTGAACATTATTCGATTCAAAATGCTATTTTGAAAAGTAATAAACTTTCTAAGAAAAGTTAATTGAGAAGCAATGTACCTACTTCAAAATAAATCGTTAATTTGCACTTGACAATGACAGATCGCAGCCACTCACACTTGACAACTAAGCAGTACACGCGTCACATTGATCGTTCGGAGGAAATAAAATTAATTGTACGGTCAATTTCATTATTTGTCAAATGTTACTTGAGAACGATTGCTAGTAATACGTTTTATTACCCATTTTCGTAAAAGCCCGGGTCCTGGTAACACACTATTGGTGCATTCCACGAGAAAGTCCACCGATGTCCCGTACGAACACGGTTTTTCTCCAAATTGTGGGTTTATCGAAGTTCTCTTTCGTGACTAGAAGAGTCAAAAATTGCTCAAAAATATGTGTAATAACTAATAACTCTGAAGAAAACTCAAATTATCGAAATATACACACGTTTGTACGGGACAGCTCATGGAATGCTTCTATTTACTTTTTTTTGTGATAGACCCAGGACAGTCACACAGTCAGACAGTGCTTGTGACGAAGGTCTTAATGCCTCACCTGAAATCTGGTCGATGGGCGAATAAAGCGGCGGTTCCTCCCCCCCTGCCTGCTGGTGTTCGAGCAGACGATGGCAAGACTGTCTCATGAGCGCTCCCCGCACTGAAACAAAACACGGTTGATAATTCCATCAGAATAGGCATGATGACTGGCAAGTCAAATCAGCATCTTTTTTCGAACTGTCAAAACGATCCCCACTATGGAATAGTATGGAATTTTATATGAAATACTCAAAAGTGACGTCACGTTTGAGTACTGCCAAATGACCTACTCTTTTAAGTTCTTTTCAATTTATTAAATAGAAGTTCTAGTACAAAAATTACTGCAATCTACATCTTAGTAATAATTTCTTTGTGTATTATGTCGTGCGTAATGTTAAATAATTTATTTTAACTACAGTCATCATCCCTATTTGCGACCATATATCGTCGGCTGACAACCAAAACTAACTATAAAAACTGTCACTACTCTTAGCAACCTCATATGTCAGTATTGAATCAGAACTTAGATACGACCTCTATTTCAAGTATGTATTTGTTACTTAGTGAGTTTCGGTTGTCAACCGACGATATAACATGCACGTCTAATGACAGCTCAAAAATGCCCACAAAAACGATTGTTCAATTGTGCCAAGATGGGCAGGGCATAGCGCTTTTTTAACACCGCGCATATTTCGGCGCAACATCTTTGACAAATGTTTACAGAATATAGCCAATCAGAACTTTGATATATCAATCACAACTATTTTTAAATGGCGGTTTCTGTTTTTATAGGTTGATTTTGGAATTCTTTGCCGTGATGCATTGAAGAGGGGGTGACACTTGTCAACTAAAATTCAGGACCGTTTTGGAAAGGAAATTTAGTATGGCGTGCGGCTTTCATGTTTTATTTGATCGTAGATCCGAATAGAGTATGTCGGCCATTTTTTTTAAGTTTTGTCCGTGCCATATTTATTACGCGGCACTTCTGTGCCGGTATTTTTTTGTTTCTACTGATGTGTTCTTAAAGTGGAAAAAAGCAAGTTTTTCAGTTTGTTTTGTTTTTATAACGAACGGTATATATCAATCATTGAGGGAAGCCTATGTCTTTCGGTTCAGATAATATTGATTAATTGGGCGTTTTCACAAAACGTTGTTGAAAACACTTTGTTATTTAATTTGGACTAGTTAAGACTTATTCGACTCAGAATCACGAGCTCTTTCGATTCTGTTGGGAAAAAAATATGTCTCATAATTCATTCCTTCCATTACGCTACCGTCTTTGAACATCTATGCAAAAAAGGTATCGTAAAAGAAAAAAAACATTTTGGGTCATTTTTTTCTCCTATTAGAATCGAAAGAGCTCGTGATCCTGAGTAGAACAAGCCCAAACTTGTCCGAATTAAATAACAAAGTGATTTCAATAACGGTTTATGAAAACGACCAATACGAGCAGTACGTAATACGTTTACCTTACAATAACAAAATGGCCGATCACTAAAAATTGTGTTTGCTTACCTTTATTATATGTATTGTCATTTCACTATGGCCGCCGGCTGTCTAATGTGGACAACATTTTGCCTGAAACAAAACGTTCACTTTAGATAAATGCAATTTATAAATCCCTTCAATTGGGGAAATGACCCAGGAGGACAGTCGACACATTTGTAAGAGATCAGTATGGAGAAGTGTATACTCGTATATATGAATGCCCTTGACTGGACATTAAGTTAAATCAATTGCAAAAAAAGTGTTGCAATTTTGTCTGCTTACAATTTGAACATTGGCACTGGTGTCACCGCGAGCTACTAAGCTATGAACTATGGGCTATAAACACGAACAAAAGATACGCACTCCCGTGTAAATTAAAGACACGGGTATACTCGCCCGGCGGTGATAGCTGATAGCTTGGCGAGTATCGCCGTGTCTCTTTTATTTACACGGGAGTGTGTATCTTTTGTTCGTGTTTATAGCCGATAGTTCATAGCTTAGTTATCATAGAACAAGTAATAATAATATTGGGGTAGCGAAATGCTTTATACAGGATGGAAAAGTACGACGACCCTTCCCGCTATCGAGTCTATCAACCATTACAAACTTTCAGTATAGTACCAACATCAAAATATATAAAAAAAAATGTAACCCATCATACAAAGTGATAGTTTAGTTGAGTTCAATAGTATGGACAAGTCAATTTTCCATGTACGCTTTCGATGTTAATCCCATACTGAAAGTTAATCGTATTGGTTGTTAGCTACGAATAAATAAAACATGGAAGCCGCACGCACACCATACTAAATTGCCTTTCAAAAACGGTCCTGAATTTTAGTTGACAAGTGTCATCCCCTCTTCAATGCATCACGGTAACGAATTTCGATATCAACCTATCACTTAAACCGCCATTTAAAAATAGTTGTCATTGGTCCGTCAAAGTTTTGATTAGCTATTTTCTAAAAACATTTGTTAAAGTTGTTGGGCCGAAATATTGGTATTAAGAAAAGCGCTATGTTCTGCCCATCTTGGCACAATTGAACAATTGTTTTTGGGGGAATTTTTGAGCTGGCTTTAGACGTCCATGTTATATACGGTAGCAGGTTGTTAGACTCGGTCGGTAGCGGGAAGGATCGTCGTTCCTTTCTACCCTGTATATTTAACTGCTCGCAATTTTCACTTCTAATCTAGTTTCCTATCTGACATAAATCATGTCAAAGTCGGACAGGCTATTGATCGCAACACTTCATACAAATTGTATGAGAGTTCGCAAATGAATCCTAGTAATTACAAGGTACGGTTATGCACACAGACCACTCGTCTTGTAGACGCCGCACTCAAATTAGCTCTCGTAAACAGCAGTGCTATTCACTAAGGAAACCGCCTTGCTGTCAGCGCTGTGTTTGCGCTGCGGCAGCGTCGAGCCTAAAAATGGTATTCACTAATGTACTTTAAATGACACTAGTGCTTGGCGACGAATGCGGCTCGAGCTGGAACTACATTGCGTCCAGAGTTTGACGTTTAATGTACGAACTTCGTATTCTCTAACGAAAAACAGCGACGAACTCGCCCACAACCTTGCTCACAGCCTCGATTCCTAATGTCAAATAAAACAGCTAGGATTTTAGACAAGGCTGTCTCGACGTCGAGCTCGTCAACGAACGCAGCGTCGAATGTGTGAATAAGAGAATAGCATAGCAGGAACTCGCGAGTTCAGTATGCTTACTACCTATAAACTAAGGCACGCAGCAGTCCACGTTAAAAGCCAAGCCCCAACACGTGCGCATGTAAATTTCATATTAGATAGTAAACTGGTTGCGTGGCGTGTACGCACGCTTGTCCTGCAAACGGTGTGCCACCTACTTAGCAATGTACAAGTACAAGAGAATGTTCTCGGTAATTCAATTTGTACAAGCAATCTAATCAAGCCAAAACCGTTTTATATAGGTACATGCCTTTTGACGTATATTTTATGCCTTGTTTAGGTACTCAATTGTGAAATACAATATTCTTCATAACACTTTTTTATAAGTTCTCATGGAAATATTCTCATTGAGAACTTATGCTTAAACTCTCATGTTAATTCTCGGAAATTTCCGAGTATATTCCCGCAATTTTGAGAATATTCGCAACTTGTGCATTGCTACTACACCTACTAAGACATTGAAAACTGAGTAAAACTCGCGGCGCTAGCTTATAAGTTTTATGATACAGACAATGAAATACTCGATGTACCAACCATAACCAAGAAAAAACTATTTGTGATAAGACACAAATAAATACCCTCGCCAAGAATTTAACCTGGAACCTTCAGCGTCGTAGGCAGGGTACAGTCGCCAGCAGATGTATCGTAGCGTCTGGAGCGTCCAGATGGCTTATGATGGTCCCGTTTTATCTATTTATCGTGCTACGCGTCACGTTCGCACTTACATACGTGTTAGAACCTGACGGCAACAACGACAAACGATTAAACACGGTACCATCATAAGCCTACAGAAATATCGGAGCACGTCTTTATTGTCATAACGATAACGGCGTGTTCAGATATTTTTGAGCGCTCAAGACGCTACGATATATCTGATGGTGACTGTGCTACTCTCTACTAACTAGGCTCTGGAACCTAACAACTATGTTTTCAGGAAACGCCTGTGTTTACTAAGTAATAGTTACTCTACTTCTAAATTGAACTAGCATACAATCTCTTACATGTATTGGTTATTACACCATTGTTTGTGAACCTTCACTATCACTGCATAGTATAAAATAAAGTCACTTTTTCTGTCCCTATGTCCCTTTGTACGCTTAAATCTTTAAAACTACGCAACGGATTTTAAGGCAAACGCAGCGTAGGACGTCCACCCACAAGATAGACAGACGACCTTAGGAAGGTCGCCGGGATACGCTGGATGCAGGTCGCATCTAACCGGTACATGTGGAGGTCTAGAGGGGAGGCCTATGTTCAGCAGTGGACGTCTTATGGCTGAGATGATGATGATGATGATGATGAACGGATTTTGATGAGATTTTTTTTAATAGGTAGAGTAATTCAAGAGGAAGGTTTTTATGTAGGTATAGTACCCGTGCAAAGCTGGGCGGGTCGCTAGTAATAAATAAAATAAAAGTGAACGCCGATTCAGCGGCGTCTATCGGTAGTGATCTCCGTTCAGTGCATAAAGAAACATGGCCGCTTATAAATAAATGAAACGGCATCAGTATTGATTTTGTAACGATGGCAAGCTATTTCCGTTTTTATCATAAACCCTTTATTAACTCTTGTTATTACTTATTTATTCGCTGTCGTATGTTTTAACGTTAGGGTTTATTCCTTGTGTTATATTTTACAACACAATGTAGGTAAATATGCAGAAACATAGCTATTTAACACAAATAATTATACACGGTGCTCGTGAGCATTCCGAAAGATTTTAATGCTGAATCCCTGACCATATTTAGAGTCTTTAATGTTACAAAAAAAATTCTGGATTCGGCTTGGCTTCAGAGATAGTCAACCTTTTTTCGAAATAAGCTTTTCGACGTAACTCGTCATAAAACTTATTTTTGATTACAATGTTACCACAATGTGTTCTAATATTACCACACCTTTTGCCTGACAATCAAAAAATATGAATACCTAAAACAAACAATGAAAATAAATAATTTAAACAAATTGTTGTTATGATAAAAAGTACCGGAAATGTTAAAAAATATTAAAAAAGAAACAAAAAAACATATTTTTTTAAGTGGAATTGACAGTAGGTCTCATAATATTTTTTGTTTATTTTGATGTCTAGAATGCATAGTTAAAATCTCTCGCAATGCTCGCGAGCACCGTGTATACATTTTTTACCGATTTTAAATTGACTCATCATCTAATATTGAAATCATTTAAGTTACTTATAGAAATCCATAAGCGTGATATATTGAAGACGACGCGACACAAACAAATTTTCAGGACCGTTTTTGAAAGGCATTTAGAATGGCGTTCAGCTTTCATGCTTTGTTTGTTGTTAGACTGACGTACATTGGAGTTAAATTTCCAAATTTGAAAACAAGGTTTGTTGACATTGTTCGCAACTTCTGTTGACAGCAACTTTTACTACTGCTGCAATTTCCCGAAATGTCATAGAACAAGCAAAAAATATCGCGAAAAAGCTCCTAGATTTATGTATGTACATTCTTAAAAAACTAAAAACTAAAATGGAATAGTACTCCACATATTCAGCTACAATTGAAATCTTCCATTATAATATGCTAAAATTCCAGCAGTATTCTTCTTAGTTACTCCAAAATAGTATCTCAAAGATGAGCAAATTCGTAAATAAAAGTATATCAGACTCTAAGAAACAAACAATATTTATAGTCATAGTCATAGTCATAGTCGTCATAGTATAAGTTAAAAATATATTCGTAATCGCTGTACAAAGCTCTTTATTTGATAACCTACTCGATAGTTTTCTTACTTAATTTTGGTCAGACAAGATTGAGAATATTCTCAATCTTGTCTGACCAAAATTGCATATGCCGGCATATGCCGACATATTGTTTTCAACGTAACGTCTCACTTTGAAGCCTTTCGATCGGTATGACAAAGCCACAGGATATTTTTTTCTCGTATAGCGGGTTTGATTCCCGGTTTAACCATGAAATAAATCAAAATGCAATTCAACTTATTTTTTAAATCGAAATAGTATCTTCTTTCAGTAAGATGTTCATTTACAATAATTAAGGTACTTTTCCTCCGACGACGCGATACAAATTGTTTTTTTGATACAATTTGTTTTCTAAAAAAATAAAAAAATTTAATGTATTTTTACTAAGTTTTAAAAATAAAATGAAGTCTTCTTTCAGAAAAATATGCTGTATATGATATTTAAGATACTTTCCCTCCATGTGGCATCGCCGTGGGACACCTTGTATATCTTACGATGGTAGCATGATATGATAATAACGATACCTCAAACATCGGAATCGGTTTGGCCCAATTTGAACATTTTTGGATATCATAAACACATTATGACTCAAAAGTAGCGTATTATATTGTAGATTCAAGGAAAAAAACTGTAAAAAATATTGTATTATCTTTATAGCAATTTAGCGGCTGTTGTCAATTAAAAAGTCAAAGTATTATTTCTTCAAGTAGGCCCAGCAACGAGCGCTTTTGAATCATTAAACTAAATAGCAAATGAGAAAAATAGATCTACTTCGTAAATTGTGTTTCAATTATTTTTATTTAATTTAAAGTAACAATTCAACTATCATGACAGTTACCCATGCGAAGAAATTCAAGAGTGTACGTGAAGTCCCCAACAAGTACTGGACCAGCGTTGGGACCACGCAAAATAGGCACGTTTGTTGTCGAGTTGCGGGAAAAAATGGCCAGGATACAATACCATACAAAACCCAATGCGACAGTGTAATAGACTTAAGCCTAAATACACATTAATTATTAGACACGTAACATAAAACGAACAAAGTGAGTTATGTTAAAAGCATTCTCAGAACTATACAACAAATCAATTCGGGTAACAACCTGATTCAGCGTTATTAATTCTGGTATTTATTTGAAAATCTACAAAACAACCTCTAAAAAATTACGCAACTGAAGAGCCCTAACGCGCTCATATTACTCGTATTACTACAAAATTTCAAAAATAAACTGGATACCTCTTATTTGGCCACCCTGTATAAGATGGACCCTTGTGGCATTTCCCCTGCTTGCTTATTAAATAATAATAATAAATAAAATATGCTAAATAAAGGAGATAATAAAAAAAATATTTGGTGATTATTTGGAGAATCGTGTATTAGACTATATCAGTATGGCGTCTGATTTCTGAGGTTTCCTTTGGCTGATGAAACATCATAACTTAACATTGCGACCATATATAACATGGACATCTAACGCCAGCTCAATAATGCCCCCAAAAACAATTGTTCAATTGTGCCAAGATGGGCAGGACATAGCGCTTTTTGTGACACCGCGCATATTTCGGCGCAACATCTTTGACAAATGTTTATAGAATAGAGCCAATCAAAACTTAGATGGACCAATTACAACTATTTTTAAATAGCGGTTTAAGTTTTTATAGGTTGACATTGAAATTCATTGCCGTGATGCATTGAAGAGGGGGTGACACTTGTCAACTAAAATTCAGGACTGTTTTTGAAAGGCAATTCA
>JALPQI010008044.1:0-46284 GCA_025490895.1 Thaumatotibia leucotreta | reverse complement strand
GATGATGGGCAGCAGCGTCATCATAATGGACACATTACTGCGATCGCCAATCCACTTGCCTAGCGTGGCGATTACGGGCATTTACCTCCTAATGCGTCTATACGCATAATTAATAGGAGAGGCCTACGTCCAGCAGTGGACTAACATA
This sequence comes from Thaumatotibia leucotreta, assembly GCA_025490895.1. Taxonomy (NCBI): domain Eukaryota; kingdom Metazoa; phylum Arthropoda; class Insecta; order Lepidoptera; family Tortricidae; genus Thaumatotibia; species Thaumatotibia leucotreta. The sequence continues at coordinate 46,136 of JALPQI010008044.1, read as the reverse complement.
GGGTGATGATGAAGACACTGGTCTCACCGCAAGATACTAGCTTCTATCGGCTTTAAACACGAACAAAAGATACGTACTCCCGTGTAAATAAAAGAGACGTCGTGTCTTATTTTTTTATTTTATTTAAAAGGCACACTAAACAGATTAACATTCAATACATCACAATATAACAATAAATCATAGGTTTTACATTAAAATGTCATCCAAAATAAGCATGCACAGCAAGATATACTACAAACTATAAGTAAAAGCTATACTTATATTGCAAAATTGTGATTAATAATTTCGGTAAAAATGTCAAGGAAAAAGTAAAATTAAACACTAAAATTTAAATTAAATATAAATTATCAAATATTACCAAGAGCTTCAACGATCTCGTGTCTCTTTTATTTACAAGGGAGTGCGTATCTTTTGTTCGTGTTTATAGTCGATAATTCATGCATCCTGATTTGACACTGCTGGTATGTGAAAGTAAGCGTTCTTCTTCGAATTAGTTTGGTTAAATCGAGCATAAAAGGTTAAGAGTATTTTCAGATGTTACCCAACGGTTTGAGGGAGGGGTACGCCTTGGAGCTCCATAAAGAAGGCACAACGTTAATTGCCAAGCGGTTGGACATGTTCTCCAGCGCCTGTGACATCACCACTAAGCCTTTCAGTGCCTTCAGGAGATCACTGGCAACAAGAAAAAAAATCAAGTCTTACTCCATCCGCAGTGGTCGGAATCCTGGTGGCTTTTTTGAGCTGTCATAGGGACAAAATATGATTACGAGTAGAAGTAAACAAAAGGCAGTCTCACCACTAAAGAGCGATTTCTTTTAGATAACTTTTGAGTGGCTGAACTTGTTAAATAGCGATTTGCATTGAAAACAGCATTCATTTTCGCGCTTACACCAGGTATTTGCCAAGGCACTCCAAAGAGCTTCTCACGAGACAAATTCCAAGCACTAGTATATAGCATCTACAGAGTTACCTACTATAGCCTCCTGCCGCCCAGACAATAAAAATTGCCAGTGAAATTTGAATCAATAGTGAATCTCGTAGAATAGGATTTCATTTGTTTGAGGAGACATTTGAATCTAATATAGGCCTCTGGGCAGCAGGAGGATATTGTTTACGTCAGCGTTAGCGACTATCGTCTGAGTTTGAACCTAAATATAAAAATTTCAACTAACTACTACGGGCGGTCTCTTTTTTTTATCTCTCATACTAGCGCTCACAACCCGTGGTCCAACTGCTATGTCCAACTGGTTGTGCCACGGGTAAATGTGCATGCAGACCAAAAGAGCATTCGCTGTTCTATCCCCCCACTCTACGAAATCAACGAATCACGTTTCCTGCAACGATCGAATTTCGTAGAGTAGGGGGATAGAACAGCGAATGCTCTTTTGGTCTGCATGCACCTTAAGTAAAATTATTCGTGGTTCAACTGTCAGATAACTTTTTTTTTACTGTCATACAATTATGACCCATTGTACAACTGAGGGGCAATTGTCCAACTAGTATACGTAAATATATGTTCTAGTATTGGACTACCGGTAAATTTAGTGTACCGTGGTACAACCAATTGGACCACGGGTAAACTAACTTCTTCGTAGTACAATCGGTTGGACTATGGATAATTTTTATTTCCCCTTGGCACAACCAGTTGGACTACGAGTCGGGAGCGCATACTAGTAAGGAAATTATGACTGGAAATAATACTAGGAAATTTTAAGACAAAATATCATTAAATGACGTACTGACATTTCTATTACTCCCGCGACGCATGCAAGCAATAGAGCGCTTAAACAGCAAGTGTGATGAAAAAAGATAAACTCACTTAAGTGAACTTGTAATAACTCCCAACAGACGATTGTAACGGATCGCCTCCTGTATAAGTACCGTGTTCAGGGATTCCTTGTAAGACACCGGGTACCTGATAATAAAATATAGATGTAGATAATATAATAGTAGCCCAAGATATTCCATAAGGTGCATTGGGGCACGAATTGGGGCAAATTGAAACGTTCCTACTCCATTAAAGAAACATTACATATAAGAAAGCCATTATTAATGTTATTATTCCTTATTCATAGATGTTATGAGATGGGTACGGTGACCAAACTCATGATCGTATTAATACAAATTGTATAATACAATGCAGGAACAGACCTGTTTTAAGTAGGTACTCGTAGTATAAGTACTTAATGCTGGCTACTGGTAAGTACAGTCGGCATCAGACATATCGTAGCGGCGGGCGTTCAAAAATACCGCAAATAATATTTTTGCGACTGTACAAGAGAATTGATATTTACTCACGTAGAAGCGATAAAGCCAAGGTCAAGTTTAGTCGGCAAGGAACTCAATATTTCCTTGGCAGCGAGCTCTGTCTGTTCTTCGGCAGATAACCCACCTTCACCAGTGACCTCGCTAGGTTGCAAATTTTGAAGTGTCCCTGGTAGTTACAAATTATTATTCAAACGGAAACTATATTAATGTGAAGAAAACATTTATTAAGCACTCTTTTAAAGACAGAAAGACGCCGCGGTAAAATTACATGAAATAGAAATTCCTAAAATGATAATCTAGTTTTTTCAAGGCTTTTATGACTCTTAAGAGCTTATTCGATACGATTCGGATACGACAAATGTACCAACGCATAACAATCAGCAACATTATAATAGGCACAAATATGACCATAGTAGTAGACCTAGAACATCAAGTTTCACTGCACCTAGTTAATTCCACATCCACAAGACAATAATAACTAAGGCATACTACTGTTTTTCCCTGACGTCCAGTCAAAAAGGTATTCAAAGAAATAACTAGGTAGGATTGAAAATTCACTGACTATTCATTTATTGAAGATTGATGATGATGGGCAGCAGTATCATCATAATGGACACAGTATTGCGAACGCCAACCTGCTTGCCCAGCGTGGCAATTATGGGATTCCTAATGCGTCCATATGCATAGGTAATCGGTAATAGGAGATATGTCCAGAAGTAGACTTAAAAAGGCGGATGATGTGATGAACCCGGTACATACTGAGGGTAGAAGTGGTCTCCGACATGGCGTAGCTGATATTGGCGTTGCTGTGCAGACCAAACAACGCCGGGTCGTCGTTAAGCGGCAGAGAGCGGATGTATTTTGTGTAGTCGTCGATGCTCGCCGACGAGTGTTGCTTAGTGGAAATAATAGAAAAAGCTTAACATTTTAGCAATTATGGCTTCAAAATTATTGTTTAGGTACTATTTTCGATCTGTAACGGTAGGTAATCCTCATTTGCAGCTTGATTTGCTACCACGATTCCCTATCCCTTTCGATTTGATATCCCTAACAAATCCCATCTCGGACGTTGGTGATCTTGGTCGTTTTTTCTTTGATATATGACTTCCAATATTTATAATAAAACATAAGGTGATTGACCCACCTACAATGACAAGTAAAATTTTAACGATGACTAGGTATAGAGAAATAAGTCCATTTCCAGCATATAAGCAAAAAAATACGATGACTTAATAATACGTCTTCATTTGACGATCTATTTCGTTTCATATGAAAATTTCTACGTTGCGCAGAAAACAAATCAGTCGAAATTGGAGGACACAAAAGTTTCTCGAAGCCGTAATAAAACAAACGAAAGCTGTAAAGAAGGCCAACCTGCTTGTAAAAGCCGGCTTCGTCGAAGTAGTACTTATCGGTGAGCACCGTCGTGGCGTAATAGTCCCCGAGCAGGCACATAAGGCAACGCCGATCCCAATCATCCGTCACACGGCCCCCGTAGTTTATGTGGCCAGCCACGTAAGTCAACATCTGGAAGATACCGCGTTTATTTATGATGGAATATAAGAAACTACGCGCGCACGCACTACGGCTGAATTTCCAAAAACTGCAGCACCAGCATCGAGAGAACTACTCTACCCTACCACTCACATCGCTTCAAAATTTCAGCAACGGGTCGCTAGACAAATACTGAGTAGACTAATGTATTGGAGTGTCACTGTTCATTTATCTATCGAAAATTGATGATGGGCAGCAGCGTCATCGTAGTGGCGATTGCCAACCCGCTTGCCCAGTGTAGCGATTATAGGCATTTCGCTCCTAATGCGAAATTTGCAAATTAAGCTAGTTATTCATTACAAGTATTTTCAGAATGAAGACAAGAGACAAATTAAATAATCTCTTCTAATCCCTACACCTCTATCCCGAAAAGTATTCGCTTCCTTTGTATGACTGTATTGATATGAAGCTAAAAAACATTTCGTAGTACCTACATCTTAAGATCAACATGCATTATACGCAAGTTTATACGTTTTCATAGTTTTATTTATTTTCGTAGTCCTATTTTGAGTCCCTAAAAAACGTGATGGAGTGGTGATTTTTGTATGTGTTGGCGATGCGATAAATAATTGTATCTATACGTACTTATATAATTGTATAATTGCATCTTAGATGATGTTTTGTTTTCAATCTCTCATGCATTAAAACCTAGCATAAGGCTGCGGCTCCATTGTAGCGGAGAGGAGCGGAGATGTGCAAAATTGGCCAATGAGACCGCATCACAGTGTTTCAAATTTTGTATTTGAAGTCAATTTTGGACATCTCCGCTCCTCTCCGACTCAATGGAGCCGCAGCCTAAAAAAGAGATACAACTTCACCGGTTTATTTTTATATACCGAGTCGAAACAGCCACTAAAAGCGTGACAGAGTCGTATGAAGCAAAACGACGAAAAGAATTTTGACCCAGCCTGTAGGTGGGCATTTTCGCGAGAAGAGATCCAAAAAAAAAATTTTTTTAAGGTAGGTAAATTTAATGTTTTTCCTACTCAGAATAACGAGTTCTTTCAATCTAGGAGAAAAAAAGTACAAGAAAAAAATGGTCCCACATTTTTCATACATTTTACATGCTCTCCCACTTTGTAACCGCTGTACAAAGTGTTTGAAAATCGGTTACGTAATAGAAACAAAATGTTAGGACACTTTTTTTCTTCTAGTAGGATCGAAAGAGCTCGTGATTCTGAGCAGGAAAAACATAAAATTTACCTGTTTCAGAAAAATAAGTTTTAGGATCTCTTCTCGCGAAAATGCCCAGGTAACATACCCGCAGTGGAACTTCGTGGTACTCCAAAAGGAACATGTGCAGCTGTGACATACAGATCTTGAGGTCGCCGTCAGTGAACTCGTAGGGGATGTTGAACCCCAGTGGCCCAAACTTTCGCCGCTCGAGTACCACGCCGTGGAACAGACATAGAGAAAACAGCAGCCACTGGAGTTAAATCAATATGAATCAAGCATATCGATTGACAACCAAAACTCAGTAACAAATACCTACTTGAAATATAGCTCGTATCAGTTCTGATTCTGACATACGACGTTGCTAAGAGTAGTGAATTTTTTATAGTTAGTTTTGGTTGTTAGTAGAGTTTGGTAGTCGTACTACATGGTTGTATACACGGTGTGAATGTGACATAAATTGGCCAAGGTTTGTCCCATGGCGAAAATATGACATGTATGGCCTAGGCAGCCAATTAGTTTGGTGTGCCTAAATAAAATACCAATAAAAATGAAATCGAACCTTGAAGTTAGGAACTTTGGGATCACCAGAAGTGATAAAATCGGCAAAGTCTGGAACTTGATTCATGTAAGCTTTTAATAAGTTGGCTTTTATCCCTCTAGGAGGTTCCACTGTCATTTTATATCCTGAAATAATATAACATTTAATATACTTCTGCTGCTGCCTCAGAATGCTATTATAGGAAATTGTTCGACATTCAACGGAGCCAAGAAGTCAGGGCCTTATCACACTTGCGATTTACAAGCGATTTGAAAGCGAAGCGTACGCGCGGCGTGTTCGTCGCGTGCCCGTAACCAATTCGCCGCGATAGCGTCGCGATTACGCCGCGATCGTGTAACGAATACGCTGCGCAGCCGTCAGTAAATCTGAGTCTTGGACAGTCACTTACATAGTTAATGGATGTGCAGCGAGTTCGCCGCTTCGCCTCGATAGAAGTAGTAAATATAGTAGTAGTATACAAGCCCCGATGCAGTGGAGTTCGTCTAGTTCGAAACAATTTTTACAAATTTTTGAATATATTAAAAAACCGGCCAAGTGCGAGTCGAACTCGCGCGCGAAGGGTTCCGTACCATTAACAATTTATTATTAAAAAATACAGTTAAATCAACCTACCTCAAAAACTATAGGAGATAATTTAATCAAACCAAAAATCGTTGATAGAGTTTATTAATGTGCATAACATATATATTTTTTTAAATTTTATATCGCTTAGTTTAGAAAATAGAGGGGGGGGGGACACATTTTCAGACTTTGAGAGTTGATATCTCGAAAACGGTTTGCTCAAATCAAAATGAGATTTATAAACCTTCATATCATTTTCAAAGACCTTTCTATTAATACCCCACACGCTTATATACAACAATAAAAATTTTTCTATCCCTCAGTTACATGTATGGAGGGCCCCCACCCCAATGGTTTTTTTTACAATTTAGTATCATAATCCTGTAGCGGTTCATACAACACATATCCTGACCAAATTTCGTTGCTGTAGCAATTATAGTTTCCGAGTAAATAGGCTGTGACAGACGGACAGACGGACAGACGGACAGACGGACATGACGAATCTATAAGGGTTCCGTTTTTGCCATTTTGGCTACGGAACCCTAAAAATGATCACATTATGCTAATGATAAATTGTATGAACGTTAGTCATGGTTAATGTACTACATTTCAAGAGACCCAACAATCTGAAGTACGCTTTTGTTGTCTAATAAATCGATTTTAACAAACCAGTGTCTAAATTATATTTTCGTTCACCACCGTAATTCCGCGCTTATAAGCGTGACGCAAAATTCGCAGTGCATCAGGTGCACCATGTCGTCTTTAATATTAATGGCGTTCTTTACATTCATTGATTGTTTATAAAATTAAAAATTGTGGAAAAAATTAAAAAAATACCTCTCGTAAAATAGTTTCTTTTTTATTCTGATTTATTAAGTCCAAATATTTTATACTCAAAGAAACTACTTTATGAAATAAAACTATGAAAACGGATAAACTCGCGTATATTAACTAATTTTAACTTCATTCCGACGTTTCGAACACTTTACACACACTTTTAACACTTTACTATTTTAAGCCAATGAAGAAGATGTCGCAGTTTCTGAGGCCTGTTAAGTATAGCACCCCCTTACTGAATGCAGGAGTGTATAAGCTGGACTGTGAATGTGGGCTTTCATATGTTTGGCAGACAAAGAGGAATATCACTACTAGGGTGAAGGAACACATAGCCGATGTCAAGCACCGTCGACAACAGTCTGCGGTTTGGGAGCATGTCAGTGATGGACCGAATCATTCTATTAAGTTTGACAAGCCTTTGGTTCTCGTTAAGGAGAAGAGAAACATTCCTAGAATGTTGCGTGAGGCTATTGAGATAATGAAATATCCAAACTTTAATAGAATGGAAAGAAGCTTGTCTCTACCACCAGCTTGTGATCCAGTTGTTCATCTGATAAAGGAACAGTCTAGACATAAACCGTGAGGCTGATGTATTTGGCGGTGGTGACCATTCCCCCCCTTTTTAGTACTGGCAACATTTTTTCAAAATTATTTTAAATTTCCTTATTAATCAAAATTGTATGTTTTGGTTTAATGCATGATGGTCTTAAGATGTACTACAAATGTTTTTTGAAAAGAGTTGTCCCGCTGAGTTTCTTGCCGGTCCCAATTTTGGGATACCTTCCTAACAATACAATCATACAAAGGAAGGAAATACTTCTCAGGCAGTGGCGTAGGGATAGAACCGGCGTAGATTATTTATTTTGTCTCTTGTCTTCATTCTGAAAATATTTGTAATGAATAACTAGCTTAATTTGCAAATTTTGTATGTACATCCACCCTTAAAATTTATTGTCTGTGGTTTAGTAATTTTTCTTTGGTGGGTAGTTTTGTACTTATCTTTCTTATTTTGATGGAGGTAGATCTATCAAATTTCCTCCATTGTCAGTCATCCGCAGACCACGAACCCTGTAAAGTGTTCGAAACGTCGGAATGAAGTTAAAATTAGTTAATATACGCGAGTTTATCCGTTTTCATAGTTTTATTTCATGAGTAATCCTCGCGGTAACCGAAGAAAATATTATGAAACTACTTTAGTACTACTATTGAATAGTGAAGGTTTTGTCTCTAAACCTTTTCCCCCGGATGAACGGGATAATCTCGAAAAACAGTCTAACTGTACGAGAACATATGCATCGGGGCTTGTATTATGTGTATTTACTAGCTCTTTGCTTTTATTAACTTATTATCATATTGTGCAGCAGGGTAGATTGCAAAATTAGGCCTTTCTTAATCAAAACAGATTTTTGTTTTGACGAACGCGTCAATTGTGTTACGAAAGTTACTTATGCAAACTATGTGGTATACTCTCGTAAGGCTCATAGTCCTACCTGGTAGTCGGTACTTATTCACAAATTAAACAAATTAAAATTCTATTATTTAAAAACAGAGTTGCATTTGTTTTTTCTTGTGAAAATTTCGAGCAACCAGAGGCCCATTTCTCGAAAGCTTGTAACTTGTAATAAGTACAAGCGGAAGTCCTTATTTAACTAATAATAAAGCGTATTGTAGATTACTCATAGAAATATAAATTTATCGCATTTTTAAATGCCAAATGTTGTTACACAAAATGTTTCTTCGTAACACAAAAAATATAAATAAATAAATATCTTGGGACATCTTACACAAATCGACCTAGTCTCACGGTAAGCTCAATTAAGGCTTGTGATGTGGGTACCAGGCGACGATATATATAATAGATAGATAAATACAATGACATCCATGACCAAGGAACAAATATTTGTGATAAATAAATACACAAATAATGCCCTCACCGAGATTCGAACCCGGAACCTCCAGCTTCGTAGGCAGGGTCACTACCAACTAGGTAGGCTACGGAGAATGACGCTAAATTTTGTTTTCATTAAAGGCATTTGTATAATTTTATTTGCAATCGACCTAGCAGCACTCGCAAGACGCCATTAATGTATGATGGCTAGTCATCGTTATCAACGTGCGGTTTTGGTGGCAAAGTATGGTTGACAGAAAAATCAAATACACAGGTATTTTATCAATTACAAAAAATTCCGATATTACAGTAATTTTAATTATAATAATTTATTACTTATACATATTTTAATAACTTATTCAAATTACACTGATCAAACGAGTAAATGGCTAAAATATATTAAACAGATTCGGCTGTCAAACGTTCACGTCAAATTGAAAAATCCATTATATGGGTCAATCACTTTTTTTATGTCACTCGTTGCCATGGTTACGTTCTCCTGGGTCACCCTTAAAATCACAGTTTTTTAGCATAAAAAATTACAAATCTTTGAATTTTTTGACAGTTACGTTGCCTTTCCAAGGTGGCTCATCCACTGATCATGATAGTGCTCTACTATCATGATCAGTGTATCACCTGGTGCAAGATACTTTTTTCTAACAAACTATGCTACTGTTGTCCCCTGGGTGATGTGACAGAATAACAACATAAAAAAAGTGATTGACCCATATAACACTGATTTTAATCCACTTGAATATTCATTTTACTTAAAATAAAGACTTCGCAAAATGTCATTTAAGGTACTATTATGTGTCTACATTAATGACATTCGATTTTTTCGTTTTTAAAGTAGGATATAGTTTGTATGTATCCTAAGGAGAGTACTATTTTTACTGAGAGTACGAGTAATAGAACAAAATCGCATTTTCACATTTGTTACTTTTTCTGTCAACCATAGCCATTGCCACGGAAAGTGCACGTTGATAAGATCCCTAATGATGGCCAATGGGCATTGATACCAATGTTTCTAGTTATTTTCCCACATATGAACTCACCATTTTGTAACAAAGCGACCGGGAAATGTGGAGAGGGCATCGCCGTTAGCCACAACCTGAAGTCCTTGTGTACCACTTCAGGTGAGATGTGTTCCACGTTCAGTTCCAGCACCGGCATCCATGATGGAGACAGGTGACAGTTCTGCAACAGTGTAGTTGACGTTTAGACGACGTTTAGTTTCACGAGTCAGTGACCAACATGAGACTATGACTACAAGACCCAAATATTTTAATAACTTTCCAAATATATGAAATATGTTATGTTTAAAGAATTATACCCCAACCCCTACACGTTAAGGAATGTCAATCTTCCATCATTTCAGCTCACCAACATGAGATTATGACCACCTAAACGCAAATACTCGAATAGCTTAAAAAAGAATCATCCCCCAACTCCTAATCGTTAATGAGTTGTTCCTTCCTTCATCAGCTAACTAACATGAAACGATAACTACTACGCGCAAACACTTGAATAGATCTCGAAAATGTATGAAATTCAAATTTTGTTTTTCAGTTGTTTATGAGCTATAATTAATGTAAGGTCAATGCGGATAAGACCGTCTATCAGGAAAGTCCGTCCACCAACTGATTTCCGATCCTAATTGAACAGTATAAGACGCATATGACGGACTTTCCTTCAAAATAAAATATGCCGGACTTAGCCGCACTGACCTTAGTGTTTAATTCAATCATGAGTTTAATGATAGTTGTCTTATTTTACGCCAAAAATCAAAATGTCACGGCATAATGTACTATCCCGGCATAGTGTGCCTTTACCTTAAGTAGTAGCTGGATATGTAACAGCAGGAGGGGTTTAGTTCTGTAGAATCTTACCTGGAAGAATACCCAATTGCCGAAGTCACTGCCTACTTTCATCATATTTTCGGCGAGTGGACCCTGGCCCTGACCGAGAGAAATGCTTTCAAATCGCTTTCCCATCTTCATCTTTTCAGCAAATTTCAGCAAATCTGAGTGAAAAACAGAAATATTATAGTTTCAAAATAGACAATGTGATTTAATGGTATATTTATTTTGATCATTAGGTTCTGTTTTAGGGTCTCGAAGCCAAAGTAGCAAAACAGAATCCTTATAGTTCTATCTAGCCTGCCTGTATATATCTCACATAATTGCATTTTACTTAAAAATTTGAAACACAAATAGCTAGCTAAAATAAATGAAAAAAAAAGAATTCACCATAAACTTTTTTTTTACAATTATTGTTTACTTGAGGCACACCAATCGCTACTTACTGAGTAGGTACCTACTTATTTAAAACTGTACATATGAAGGTAAAAACGAAACAAGCGAAGGTGCAAATTACGAGAAAATCGCTTCGGAAGTTCGTCGTCGCTTCGGTATTATTTATTTCACGTGTAAAAATACTACTTTTGAAGTTATTTGTAAATACATGATTAAAATGATTGACGACTAATGATTAATTATTTAACAATAAAACTATTTTGGATCACCCTAAATGGAGCGTGACGTCAAATTGATGTAATCAGCATGAAAGTTACGGGCCCTGCTTATCAAATTGTTATTGTGGCCCGACAATAATGTTCTTGGCCACTTGTTGTTTAATACCATCTACATGTGGGTTTTTAGTGCGATTATTACCTTTCTGCGAGTTGTATATACTTTTAAACACACTACTTATTATAAGATTATACAACTAATATGTTTGCAATTAAGTACGTTGTGTTAAATTATTTCCGTGTTCATAGAATAACTTATTTAAGCCAAAGTGCGCCAGAAAGAAGGTTCAGAATGCTTAGCCAAGTTGCCAATCGCTAGCGCTTAATCGTCAATCGTAAACGACAGGCAACTAACTAATCTTTGTCGTACTAATATGAAAGAGTGACAGAGAGGGAAAACTACGATACGCTACTAAGCGCTAGCGATTGGCAACTTGGCTAAGCACCCAGGGCGTGTAGCCGATGCTAATCGCTAACGCTCAATCATGAATCGTGAACAAAAGCCACTTCATCAAGTCCTTATCGCACTGATAAGCTATTGAGCGTAAGCGATTGGCAACTTGTCTAGGCACTCCGATGCTTTTTTTACCAGCAGCGGGATCTGTTCCAGTGGAAAGCACGAAGATGATAGGCGAGAGCGGATCAGACTCTCCGTACAAAGCTGCCAAATCCGCAGGCTGGGGCTCCACAAACCGCCCTCCCAAACCCACCACAACGTAATCCTGTTGAAATAAACCCCCATTACTGATATGGATAGTTATCGTCGCCATATCAGAGAAGCTAATATACACCGTGTTTTTATTGATTTCCGTTAAAGTGGACAGGTTACTTGGAACATTAATAGAAGTTGCCTGGTATAAATAATACCATACCATACCATAAAATTTTTTTTTCGTTTTCATATCTAAAAATTGTAATGGCAAGTGTGAGAAAACCTTAAGAATAAGATCTCAGGTGACTGACACACGTCAAAATATAATATTAGAATGTAATAAAGGTTGCAATACACTTATTCAGTCATTAAACTTATTTTTTTAATAACTTAATAACAGTAAGTTAAGACACTAGTTTCTTAGAGAAATTGATTATTTTTGACCTAAATAGGCTTCCCTTTAATTTAACGGAAATCAATAAAAACACGGTGTATGTGCTCCAATATATAAGAACATGCACTCTTAACGCCGTGACGTTCAAGATATTTGTGAGCACCCTAACCGCTCCAATATAACTAATGGCGACTGTACCTACATCAGAACTGACAATTTGTAAATTTGATTTTAAATTATGTTGAGTATAAATCACGGCCATTTAAACTGTCACAAGTGTATAATTATATTTATATTTTTCATGCAATCAAATACAAATTAAATAAATATATTATGCAGGTCGCATCTAACCGGTACATGTGGAGGTCCAGAGGGGAGGCCTATGTTCAGCAGTGGACGTCTTATGGCTGAGATGATGATGATAAAACATATTATAACATTATTGATTCATAGGTTATAGACAGGTAGGTACGCTGTATCATAATTCATAATTCCCTAAACACTATCTAAAGCCAACAAAGTTTAGCGAGACTATAAGGGCTTGTACCCTTCAATAAAATATATTTTTGTGTTTGTGTACCCTTCAATAAAATATATTTTTCCGATAAATATTATTAGTATATTGTGCACCGTATTGGATGCGGGTGGCGCAGGACCGGTGATTGTGGCAATCTTTGGGGGAGGCCTATGTTCAGCAGTGGACGTCTTTCGGCTGATGTGATGATGATGATGATGATGATTGTGCATCAAGAGAGGTAAGTACGGAATTACTAACGAGAGTGTTAGAAGCCCGACGCCGTAGGCGGAGGGCTTTTAATTACTCGAGTTAGTATTCCGCTTACCGACCGTGATGCATACAAAACTTTTTCATCCCACTTGCGGACAAACAAAATTGTTTTAAAACAAAATATTATTCTATGACGTACTGATATTTCTATTATGGGGAATTTCACTTTTGCAGCAATGGCGCGCTTAGACAGCAAGTGTGATAAAAATAGTACATTTCCTAACTAGTGCGGGAAAACTTTTTTTCGGCGAGGGTGAAAGTTGGAGCCCGAGTGAAACGAGGGCGACAATCACCCGAGTTTTTTGCACGTGTAAGGGACGATTTTTTTCATAACAAGTGCGTCAAAAAGAGAAATTACCGCGCGCAAAGCGTGCGCAAAGTTCGTTTTTGCGCACTAGTTAGGAAAAAGTCTTTTTATAAGCCTGAGTAAGGGCATAGTGATAATTTTATTTGATAGATATATTTATTCAGGAGTTGTAAAACAGGCTATAACGAGACGAAAACGTTCATGTTTTCTACATACCTGTAGTCCGGGTACAACTTTGTCAGGCCTCAAGCACTTCAATACCAACAGTTTTTGGAAAGAATCCAATTGTGTATCCAACGGTTTAGGATATGCAAGCCTGAAATATTATTAGTAGGAGTAGTAACAGGCTGTAATTGTAACAATGTGAAACTGAAAACATTATGCATATTAAAATGATCAGCTTTAAGGTCTTCGCACACTATAACAATTCCACGCCAACGCGGCAGCAACTCTACTCGCACTCACGATGAGTAGTCAACTAGTTGATCCACCCAATGGTCACTAATGGACAATGCGGTATCAACCAATGGGCAATGAAAATGGTTGCTCGATACACGTCAGTCGCAAACGCGTAGTCGTTGCGTGGACAACGTGTGGTCGTTGCGTTGACCTTTAATGTACGATGCGTAGGCCACTCGTTGTACATTTTTGAAATTAAACCTTGAACATATGACACAGGGTTTAAATTTCAATGATTAGACTTGAGTCGAGTGGGTGTGGAGTTGATATAGTGTGCGAAGACCTGTAAAGAGGTACAAGAGGATTGAATTATAAGCTGATTAACACGTTCGCCCCCGGTATTGATCCCCTGAGCGAGGATATTATGTCTATCGAAATTATCTCTTAAAGTCTCTGCCCACTAGACCGTACAATACCAGGACCGTAGCATGAACGTATCAGACAATAAACTATTATTTGTATTGAAAAGTATGAGACGGTGTTGGGTGTTGGCCGGCGCCGGAACGTCCTAGTGGGAGTCTCTACTTCTACGTCTAGACTTTTGACTTTCATGCTAACGGTCATGGTATGGTACGGTCTAGTGGGCAGATACCTTTATGATCTATAACCAGAAAGATTGTACTTCTATGCTGGCAACACAACACTTGCGTCAAAAATGTTCATATTTCTATGCCACTGGCATGGGAGTAAGAACTTAATTTATGCGAGTGGTATAGGATAGGTTGGTGCAAGCCAGAGTAGAATTCTGCGTCGTCAGGAATGTATGATTAATCATGTAAGTATTACTAGGGATTTCAGTGTCTCTAACCAATTAACCATTCTTTGATAGAATATTGGTGATGGGCAACAGCGTCATCGCAGTGGACACATTACTGCTAATCCGCATGCCCAGCGTGGCAATTATGGGCATTAATCTTCTAATGCGTCTATACGCATACACATAGACTGATAATGAAGTATTACTAGATTTGGGTTATTCTCTGGTGATACACACTTATGCGGATTCATGGAGTCGTAGTAACTCTTGAAGTGCTTCAGCTGGTTAGGGAATTCCTCGACAAAAAACCTCATAGTCGGCACCGATGCCAGCTGCTGCATGTCAAGCCACATTCTCTCAGAGATCCACTTTGGATCGGGGTTCTCACTTTCCTGAAAGTAAATTGCACTGTTTTGAATGTGAAATATTTTCATTTGTGTTATTTTGACTTACTTCCACTTCTTGACATAGGTCTCCTTGATAGCAACCTTAACCAAATCGTCCAAACCGTTTTGCGCATCCGTCCTAACATATTATATTTACTTGGTCTATGAACCGTCATTCAATTAAATTTTTCTGATGACATAAGTTTTTGATTCGAATACTGTTTTCAATATTTTGTTAGAAAACATGTAATTTCGATACATTTTATCAGAACCCTCATTTGGAAATATTTTCGGTAAGGAAGCATGATGTGTTCTAAGCTTTTTAATATCTACAAATGACAGAAACATTTAAAATACATATAAATAAAATAAATCATGTTACCAAGAAAGGGAACCAAGAAAGTTCGTCAGTCAATGTAAACAGTCGAGCAGCAATGGAATTGCCTAACACTACGTTTTAATTCCAATGTTAGATTAAAGATTTCCACGAATCAAGAACTTCCTTATTAAAATCGGACAAAAATTTAGTAAAATATGCTGAGTTTCACTCACTTCCTCAATTTTACCACCATTTAGCAGGAAGTTGAACTCGATTTGGTTAATTATTCCCTTGTCCATTAATACTCTGGCACAGAGCAGGAAAGCAAACAAAAGCTTATGTTTTTCAAACAGGCTCCTGCACACGTTGGCGTAAAGCAAAAATGTGAAGTGATCTATAATAATTTCTACTCGTTCAATAATGTCCTCTGTGGAATAGAAAAAAATAGTTGATAAATCACGAAATTATTAAATTTTAAGTTTAGGTTAGGCATTACAGGCAACTTGGATTTTGTTTTTGGCTGAGTTATATCCACTCCTCTCAATCAGCTATATGGAAATGACTTAACAAGTCGCTTCCCAAATTACAGGATTCTCTATGTTACATTTTTTGTAAGGTGGGGTAAGAAAAAACGTTTTTTTTTTTTTAATGGGGTAAGACCAAAAGCTACTTGTATACGCTGTGCCAGATGGACGACTTTTTGTCTTATCCCATTAAACACCCGTTCCATCTTACCTCACATTACCTTAATTCAATCTGGACTAAGTGTCAGTGAGACAATATTCAAATTTCAAGTTAGCAAAAGTGCTACATAGTACCTTGTAATATTGCGGCAGCGAAGTAGTTTTCATTTTACATTTTACTAAACATTTCACACTATTTTCTTTGAGAAATTATAATAGACTACCGAACCTAGATACCTACTACAAACTGGCTAGAACTATCATCATCATCATTTCAGCCACTTATCGCCCAATGCTGAGGATAGGCCTCTCTTCTAGTACGCCACTCGTCCAGTCCTGAGCCAATCTAACTATACTCGTACAGGTAAATTCACTAAAGCTAAAAAACGAAATTCGTAAATTCGAGGATTTGTCTTCCTCACTCTAATAGTAATAATGACTAATGACGCTTTCGTTTGAGCGGCAGAGAAAAATCCTCGAAATTTACGAATTTCAATTTTCGCGGTAGGCCTGTATCTATCTATTGTCATTAAGACATCCACACATAGATACTTTCTATCACTTACTCGATCCATTCGTGCCAGCTTTCGTGAATTTACCTGTACCAAACGGCTAAAACCGATGGCCCCCACAAGGGGGACCGATGACTTGGTGAAGGTCGCAGGAGTCCGCTGATGAGGGCGGCGCAGGACCGGTCATTGTGGCAATCTTTGGGGGAGGCCTATGTTCAGCAGTGGACGTCTTTCGGCTGATATGATGATGACGATGATGATGATACGGCTAGAACTATACCAAACGACAAAAAATTAGTCTAGTTTCTAGCTAAAAATATTGTCACGAGCACTTACCGTTGTGTTCCGTCTCAGCCATGGATCGGACGAATAACTTCACAAACCACTCTAGAGAGTACTGATACATGGGATCCACATTCGCCATTCCGGATAGACAGAAGAAGAGAATCTGCCCCCGGTTTGCCACAGGGACGTAGCCTTGCCGGGCATCATCGATCTCAAGGGTCGTGCGTTCTATGTCTTCAACTTTTATCTATATGACCGATTTTTATACTATCCCCCTTATTCATAAACGTCTGCTAAGTTAACAAGCCGCTAATAATTGTTTGTCCCTTTTGCTCTTATTGACACATTTTAAGACCGAAAGGGACAAACAATTCTTAGCGGCTTGTTAAGTTAGCAGACTTTTATGAATAAGGGGCTATATCTACAATCTGGTAGTCAGCAAATATCTGGGTGCTTAGACAAGTTGTCAATCGCTAACGCTTAATCGTCAATAGTAAACGAAAGGCAGCTATCTATCTTTGTCTCACTAATATGAAGTGACAGAGAGGGAAAACTACGATTCCCTACTAAGCGTTAGCGATTGGCAACTTGGCTAAGCACCCTGATCTGCCGCTTTTCGACGTTATTGCCATCATAAAGTCGTAAAGACACTGAAAGACTACACCAAACAACCATCGGAAACTCGGATATCCTAATGGGAATAGCTTTTTTGCATTTGGAACCACATTTGGGAGAGAAATTTATCAACTAAACTTAGATGTCACTAAAGTTCAATCAAATAAAGTAAAATAAATAACTTTTATGTGACAATTAACTTCCTTACGGTCTGTTTAACAATCTCCGGGTAATTGTACCTATCCGTTAGATAAAATTAACACTTTTCCCTGTATCGCTATCTGACAGATATATTTTGTTCGGAGATGGTAAAAAAGTCCCTTAGGCACTGGTCTCACCGCGAGCTACTAAGCTATGAACTATCGGCTATAAACACGAACAAAAGATACGCACTCCCGTGTAAATAAAAGAGACACGGCTATACTCGCCCAGCTATCAGCTATCACCGCCGGGCGAGTATAGCCGTGTCTCTTTTATTTTCACGGGAGTGCGTATCTTTTGTTCGTGTTTATAGCCGATAGTTCATAGCTTAGTAGCTCGCGGTGAGACCAGTGCCTTAGTTAAGTTATTTTTAGGCTCTTTGTATAACGACTGTGAGCAATTTATAAAAAATTGGTATGAGAAAATATTTTTGAAGTCTCATTCTTCTATAGCTATCCGATGTTAACAAATTAGATCCTTAACCCTTAGGTGCATACAGTATCAAAAACGATACGACCGAAATGACACATCGTCCATTAAATACAAAAGCGACACAACTCAAAAACCGTGAAAAATGATTTTATTGCAAAAACGACATTATAAGCACTAATATTTTACGTGACACTAAGACACCTGTCGATTTTACGTTAGTAAGTATCAAAATTATGCAGGTGCCCTTTTTGCACTATTGCTCTTTCGAGACTAATTTCAGTACTAAACTGCCATTTTGTCAGTTGCGACTCGACTGTCGACCAAAACGCACGACATTTTTGTGAAAAAGTGCCATTAAACGAAAAAATAAGTGATTACGTTAAAAAATATGTAAGCAAAAGTGCCATATTTGTAGATGTGGCCGTTTTGAATAAAATAAATACGTAAATATTATGTTTCTTTATACAAAAGGAGTCGCAAAACGGAATGTGGCAACTTTAATTTTAAAATATCCTCTTAAATTTGATTTTTCATTCATCAAAACTGCCGTATTAGGATTTTCAACCTTTTTGAATTAAAAATATATTCGAATGGATCAATCACAGGAGCCATATTTATACATGATGCTGTTTTGAATAAAGTAAATATGTTTGCATAGATTTACAATAATAACGGGATACACAGTCCGCCGGAAAAAGTGGCACAAAAATTAAGCTGCAAATTATGACAGTGCGGCTAGTTGCCGCTTAGTCGTCTTTGGGCCGCGAGTAGTGACTGTCAACAATATGACAAAATGTGCCGCGAAGAACTGCGAAAAAATAATGCGAAAGTCAGGAAAAAAGATGGCATATACTTCTTTTGGTGTATTTTATGCATAATATAAGAGCATTTACGAGTATTCCTCGTATTTTCATGGTTTTAGTTAATTTAATTTGTTAGTATAAAATGACATGTCATGGAACAAAAATGTGAGGAGTCAGTATTAGGTCAATAATATTTTTATTTTATGGTACCCAAAACGTAATTTTTAAATTACAAAAGAAATGTATGGTGACGTCAGACGATTAAAAAAATGCAGCTACGGCAAATCATTTTACTTTGTATTGATTACTTAAGTTGTATAAGTAGCGAATTTATAGTATCAGGTATTTATTAATATATTTTAATTTGAGATTCCCACATAATCTTCAGCGACGTTTAGGTACTATGGACCAATATTATAGCTCGAGATCGACGTGACGCACACTATAAGCCTAGTCACGCGAGTGTCGTATGCTCCGCTCATTTTCCGGTATTTGAAATATATACCACCAGCAAAGGATTGCATCGAATTGTAGCTACTGCTAAACCTGTCTTTAACGTATGTAAGTTAATTCGTTTAGCTAAGTTTCATATTATTTTCTCTAAAATGGTCGCATGGCCAGTATTTATTTACTTAAAAAAACCATTTGTTTTTGTTGCATAGAGAGTCTTTGTCTTCAGACCAATTATTATGCAGGTTATTATTTGTGTTAATGTCAAAAAACAGTAGTAGAAAAAATATTATTATCCATGTCCTCAGGTCCTAATTGACCTGGTTTCACTATAGCTACTACAATGTAATACTAGCATAACTAGCATTATTTAGTACTTAGAAGCGAATAATGACAAATATTATGCTGTAAATAAACATATTTCTTTTGATATTTTCTACTTCCTAATTCACATACGTGTACATTGTGACAGACGACAATTATTTAAATTACCAATAAAGCTACTCCCATCATTCTCTGTTCATTTTAGATGTCAACCGTCAGGAGCTGTCAGATAACGTCTAATCATAATAGAATCATAGGTTTGAAAAGTTTTTACTTAAATAAGACTTCAATGTGCAGATTTGACACTTAATGTTTACGGCATTAAGCACAAGTTTCTACGAATTTTGTATCCTAAAGTAAATAAGCAGTAAGCGATATTATCATCAACCGGACAAAATCAGGCTCATGCCATATTGTGCCATGTTTTTTGATATTCTTGTTCCGCACAGGGTGTCTACCTATTTAAACGTCATTGTATGTTTGGTTTAGATTTCTTTATAAACAAAGGAGCCGCAATACGGAATGTTGAATTTCAAAAAACATTGTTGCATTTACAACCGTTTTTAATTCAGTATAATATTAAAATCCATAAATTTACCAGATTGAATAATTGAGTATCTTTTGCATGAAATCTTAAAAATACAATACATCTTATAAAAACAGTAATTGTAAAACGTGGTACTTTGTATTGTGTTCGTTTTACTTAAAAGTATATTAGAGATTGTGTAGAAGATGACTGTGAATTTTGTGTACCTATAATTGCGACTACGAAGAAACAATATTTGTCATACTTTCCTATTATATTATTTGTATACAATACAAGTAAAACAAACAAAGATCTAACCCCGGTGTATGTTTTAACGAATCTAAAAACTTATATTAGTAGTATTTATTTATTTTTTCACTTTTGGGAATGCCAACACAGGGATGATGACTGTATTTAAAATAAATTATTAGACATTATGCACGGCATCATTCACGAATAAATTATTACTAACATATAGACTGCAGTCATTATTGTCATCATCATCATCATCATCAGCCTATGATAGTCCACTGCTGGACGTAGGCCTCTCCTATTAACTATGCGTATAGACGCATTAGGAGGTAAATGCCCATAATCGCCACGCTGGGCAAGCGGATTGGCGATCGCAGTAATGTGTCCACTATGATGACGCTGCTGCCCATCATCAATCTTTAATCAAATATGGTCAGTGACACTTCAATCCCTTAGTCGACTCTTACGACACCCGCAGGAGGAGTTGGGGTGGTGACAAATGTATTCTTTCTGCCGTCACCACACGGCCAGTCATTATTGTACAGAACTTTTATTTAATATAAGTGTAGTATACAAACGTGACGTTACTTTTGTGTATTTCATGTAAATCTTTCAAAAATCGAAAATTGATGTTGACTTGACTTGACAGTCATCATGCCTATTGCTTCACTACATAGGTAGTACCCAAGTACTAGCGCTAAACTGTCATGTCGTCTAGAAAAAAAAAATACATTATTACTAATCATAAGTAGATTTTTAGGAAAGATTTATTATCTCTGCAATTAAATATTGAAAGATATACTTTTGTATCAGCAAAAATAAAGTTCTTGCATCAATTCTAATGAAAAAACTAGTAAACCGTCAAAACATATCAATTTGGATCATTTAGTATGGGATCATAGTAACCACCACACAAATACAATACACATAGAAAAAACAAATAACTAAATTTAACCGATTTTTATTATTTACGTGCTTTTAGGTGGGCTATTTCCAGTTTATAGTAAAAATAAGTGATATCAAAGTATTAATTCCATTCTCAACAATATAACTTTGATCGCGTTGTATTTATTTTATATTTATTAACTAAACGTACCACATTTTTTATATAGCAGGTTGATTCTTGAAGAAAACCGATAATTATATCTGAATTTTAAACTAGTAAGTCCGTTAAATTCATCGACATATGTAACCAAAGTTAAAATTAATCAAAGTAACCCCGGTTTACGGTACCTATAAACATGTTCTGACAATATGTAAGTAAAGAAACAGTAAGAAAAAGGTTTGTCTGGTTCAGTTTTGTTAAAAAAACAGTATTTCTATGTTTAAGACATGATTTTATGTATGATTTAAATGAAATAACTGGTTATTATTTGTATTTGTGGCCTTTGATGGGAAAAAAAAATTCAGAGTTAATGTTATTTTTTTTATGCAAAACGGACGTATACGCTCATAAAAGCTTGCACAGCACATATTACTTTCTAATAACCAAACACACCAAAAGAGGGTTAAAATACCTACAAGTTGATATATAACACATATAATATTAATGCTGTAAAAAAAATTTGTGAACAAAAAACGAATACAAAATCTTTAAACAGCTCCCCTGTAAAAAGTAATTTTTTGACTTGTGTCGCTTTTGTATTTAATGGACGACATGTCGAAATAAGTAATCAATTGCGACTGTAACACTGAGCAACAGAGTTCTAATTGGCATCGATTGTTTACATAAGTCATTTCAGAAATAAAATGTGTGATACCATATGCACCTAAGGGTTAAAAGGCTAACAATAAATAAAAAAAAAATCTAGGCGGGAAGAGTTGGTATCAGCTTAATTCGTCCCATTCGTTTTTCGTTTATTTCTTATGTCCGTCTCATTCTGTGTTCGTCACGCAATCTTTATTCGTCTCGATCGCTATATGTCTCTATCGTCTCAAGTCCAATTATGTAACCTGTCTCTTTCTTAATAAGTCTTTTTCGTTTTTCGTCACGGTCTTCCTATGACTCATTCTTAATTATTCTCTTTCGATTTTGGTCTCATTCACTTATTCGTCTCAGTTTTTTTCATGCATTCGTTATTGGTCACATTCGTGATTAGTCTCATTCATTTTCAGTCTAATTCTAAGTTCGTTACATTCGTTTTACGTCTCGGTCGCTATTTGTAACCATCTTTTTCCGTCAATCTTAAATATTTTTTTAATTATATCTCATTGACAGAGTGACTGTTATAATTTCATAGAAGTTCATTTAAAATAACACTTCAGTACATGTCCCCTAAACTTCAATTTGTTTAACAATTCCGATCCGGAGGAGATATGAATAGCAACTAAGAAATAAAACTATGAAAACGGATAAACTCGCGTATATTAACTAATTTTAACTTCATTCCGACGTTTCGAACACTTTACAGGGTTCGTGGTCTGCGTCAGGGTTCAGGGTTCGTCATCCGCAGACCACGAACCCTGTAAAGTGTTCGAAACGTCGGAATGAAGTTAAAATTAGTTAATATACGCGAGTTTATCCGTTTTCATAGTTTTATTTCATGAGTAATCCTCGCGGTAACCGAAGAAAATATTAGCAACTAAGACTTACCTACGTAGTATGGGACGATTAGCGAACGTGCCCAAAAAAGAACGGAACGAGTTACCACTAAAGACAAAAAAAGAGTGAGACGAATAACGAAAGTGACTAAAGATAAAGTGCGAATGATACCAAAAACGAGAGAGACAAACAAAGACATAGTCCTAGGAAGACCGTGACGAAAAACGAAAAAGGCTAATTAAGAAAGAGACAGGTTACATAATTGGACTTGAGACGGTAGGGACATATAGCGATCGAGACAAATAAAGAATGCGTGACGAACACAGAATGAGACGGATATAAGAAATGAACGAATAACGAATGGGACGAATTACGCTGATACCGAAGAGTTGATTATCCATAAAAAAATTGTCGTCTTCTACTGACAAGCTGCTTGAATAGAGAATAGTATTGCAACTAACCAGAATTTCAGCGCTTTTTATCTTAATAGCTTCGAGGGTCAAAATCAACGGTAGATCATCGACAGGTGATCCTTCACTGTTGGACAATCCGTACAGAATATCAGACTGCATTTCCGCTAACTGGGCAGCCATTTGTGCCCGCGTTACGATCAGCTGCCCTCGCAGTTCTTCCAGGTCTGGACGCTCTTGCGCCACTACGATAGACAGCAGTTGTTCTGCTAGACCACTGGAAATATAGAAAAATAGTTGGTTATACCTATTTTAAATTTAAACGTCATCTACAGCTTCATCATTGTCATAATATTCATAATTGGCCACGATATCTCAAGCAAATGATTGTTACAGTGTCTTTTCATTGCGAAGTTGTGTTTACTGGTACATTGTCTTTGGTGGTAATGTAATCCAATGGTAGCACAACTTTCACATATCACAGCTTAGGCGGCGTTATTCTTCGTCCATTTATAATATTTTAGAGAACTTATAACAAATTTTAGGAAAATTGAAGGTGTCTCTAGAAACATTAACTACTTACCTCGGCACGAGTGCAAAATTAACAATTTGTACTTTGACAGAGGTCTCCGGGGTATATCGAGGATTCGGTAACTTAGTTGTGATGTACAATCGGAAGCCAGGCATAAACGGGATGAGAGAATCGCCGAGTTTTAGAACCATCTGACCAGCTTGCCGGAAATATTGACGCTGAACGAAATAAAACATTCATTACATTACTAAACGGGGAATATACCTAATAAATTTACGTACTAACATTAAACTATTTAACATTATCCTTTTAAGGATCCTATTTTCATTTTGTTCATCCATCAACAATTTAAAATCAATTTTATTTTCTGTTTAATTGGTTCAAATTCAAATTAAATTTTGACATAATACAATTTTTGGCAAATAATTACGTACCTACACCTACTCAATTGTAAACAATCCGTTTGTATAAATAAATATCTTGGGACATCTATATATACACAGTGTGTCCTATCTAACCATTTTACCTTTAAAACAGGATCCAAAGCTGGATCTAGTTCTTGCCCTACGTTCTCCAATAAAATCGGTTTCCCGAAGCGTAGTGCAGATTCAAAGTTCCTCAACAAATCCCTGTCGTTTGGCTTCACAACTACAATGCCGTCGATTTTTCCCTGAAAGCAAAGGCATTACAAACATAATCATAATTCACGGTGGTGCAAAGGTTAACATTAACCGCCGTGAGTTTTTCATCCAGCGTGCTCAATATAAAAAAAAACAACACAATGCAAATTAGAGCCTGCATTTGATTTGCAGCCTCTATTTTTTACATCATAAAACCAAATCAGACTTTTTCAGATTCCGGCGATAATATCGTAAGTAGTAAGATGACGACGTCGAAAGTCAAATGGTTACATTTTAGGACATTTTACACTTTTAGGCGCACCCAATTAGCGTAAGATTGAGAAACCTTAATTGGCTATGTAAAGTTTTCTGAAGGTATAAATATTATATTTTTCCCTGGTAGCCGCTGTCTTAAGGTTCAAGAAAATGCGCCTCTTTTATTTTGATGTCCCATAATTTGTTAACAATATTTTTTAAGTGAGTGAGATGACAACAGTCCCTTGAACAGCCTTCAACAGTTTCTTGAAGTCACCGATGTCCGCGAGGGGAACTTTAGGTATCCCGGATTTCCGGGTGGAGCAATCCGTATATCATAACCAGCTGGTCCATTTCGTTTAGGGGTCTCGGTAACTGCGAAAACAGCATTCGCTTTCGCCTTATAGCCCACCTAACGAAGGCCAAAAGTTGCCTATCGGGGGAAATAACTCGTGTATAAGCGAATTTTGGCATAGTTGTAGGGAATGGTGTTTTAAACCACGTACTAAAAGTACTGGTGGTTAGGGGTGGAGCTAACGGGGGGAGGGGGGTGTAAAGGTCTTTATTTTTAATTTTTCGTAAATAACTCGTAAACCGTGACTTATTGCAAAAAACGTTCTAGTACATAAATAATCTACATAAAATTCTCTACATAAAAAGTATATGCATGTTTCCTCTGGGACCAATATGTCATGAGATAAGAAAGCAAGAAGATGGACACAATAGAAATAAACACATCAGTTTAAGTAGGTATGGCACATACAGAATGTTCGCGAGCATTCCAAAAAATTTTAATGCTCAATTCCTGACCATATTTAGAGTCTTTAATGTTATATAAAATTTCCTGGATTCGGCTTGGTTTCAGAGATAATCAACCTTTTTTTCGAAATAAGTTTTTCGACGTAACTCATCATAAACCTTATTTTTGATCACAATGCTACCACAATGTGTTTTAATATTACCACACCTTTTGCCTGGCAATCAAAAAATGGGAATAAACTTGACGAAATAACCAGTCCCTAAAAAAAATATTAAAATAAATAATTTGAACAAATTGTTGTTATGATAAAAAGTACTGAAAATGTTAAAAAGTATGCAAAAAATCTACAAAAAAAGAGAAAAAAAATTTTTTTTTTGGTCGTATTTGACATTAGGTCTCATAATAATTTTTGTTCGTTTTGATGTCTAGAATGCATAGTAAAAATCTTTTGACGATGATTATGAGAATATTTTAGGTTTAGAAGATAATTAGATAAATTAATTATTTTATTTTTACAAATAAGCATACGGGGCGCACCCGGGCGCTAGCATTCCAAAAGATTTTAAGTATGCATTCCAGATATCAAAATAAACAAAAAATATTATGAGACCTTATGTCAAATACCACCAAAAAAAAATTTTTTTTTCTTTTTAATTTTAGACTTTTTGAATACTTTTTGATATTTTCAGTACTTTTTATCATAACAACAATTTGTAAAAATTATTTATTTTAATATTTTTTTTAGGGACTGGTTATTTCGTCAAGCTTATTCCCATTTTTTGATTGCCAGGCAAAACGTGTGGTAATATTAAAACAAATTGTGGTAGCATTGTAATCAAAAAGAAGTTTTATGATGAGTTACGTCGAAAAACTTATTTCGAAAAAAAGGTTGATTATCTCTGAAACCAAGCCGAATCCAGGAAATTTTACATAACATTAAAGACTCTAAATATAGTCAGGAATTGAGCATCCAAATCTTTTGGAATGCTCGCGAGCATTCTGTATGTGCCATACCTACTTAAACAAAATATGTTTATTTCTATTGTGTCCATCTTCGTGCTCTCTTATCTCATGACATATTGATCCCAGAGGAAACATGCATATACTTTTTTTGTAGAGAATTTTATGTAGATTACTTATGTACTAGACCATTTTTTGCTATAAGCCACGGTTTACGAGATATTTACGAAAAATTAAAAATAAGGACCTTTACACCCCCCTCCCCCCGTTAGCTCCACCCCTAACCACCAGTACTTTTAGTATGTGGTTTAAAACACCATTCCCTACAACTATGCCAAAATTCGCTTATACACGAGTTTTTTCCTCTGAGTTTCCTTCGTTTGGTGTACTATTACGAAAGCATCGGTGGTGGTTCCTTTTTGCTGCTTCTCCTGGGTTATATTGAGGTAGATTTGGTATGCTTCTCGAACGGGTGCAAAATTTTCGACGCGCTTCGAATTCTGCCCATGTTGTGACCTCGTTCTTGACTCCTAACCACCTTCGCTCATAAGTAGCAGAGATTTCGCTCAAGGCTGTCACATCACCCATTTCTGCGAATCGTTTAAAGCTATTAACCGCCGACAGAAACGTTTCCACAACCTCAACATCCTTTTCGCCGCTAAACGTATATTTACAGTTGATGAACGATCTGGGCTGCGTTGCCACGGGTATCCTTTCCAAGAGCTTCTTCCAAGATCCTTTCCGAACTGCTGTGGTGAAAGCATCTTGGATGGAAGCCTTAGAAATTGATCGCTTCGTGGCAGTGATCCTTCCAGACCGCGTTACAAATGGTTCTTAATCTACACTTCATTTCCCCCGCTCATTAAAATAATGGTCGCCTGCGCAGCGTAGCGTAGCGCGACGGTTCTGCGAACGGCGCGGCGTAGCACGTTGATGACGTAACGTCTCGTAGCAAGCCACTGACGTCACAGGCTCCGTAGCATGATGTCACGGAGAATCCCGTAGCACGCATTCACGCAGAATAGCCTCACGGAGGGCGCCAATGCAGCACGGGGCGGCGAGGGGGTGAAGAAGAAGAGGTGCGGAGTAACAGTACAGCCCGTTTAATGTACAGGATACTTACAGGAACTTAGGCGAACTCACTAGGTCTAGGCAACCTAACTTGCGAATGGGGTAGGCGTACCTAAGCCCAGTGAGGAAGTACTAGGTCGCTCTCACTTAAGTGTAGACGCGTAGTTCCTACTGCTTCTCAAATAAACCTCGGCCGCATGCCGAGGGTCATGATTCCGTGTCGGACAAATAATAGCGCGATCTATTTCGACCACGGGGCCATCTAGCTTTGGATGGCGGAACTACAGTACTGCAGTAGCGCGGTACTTGCTTGCCTTCATGGCTTGCCGTTGAGTGTCGCTAGTAGGGTGGCGTTACACGTTTAAAAAGGAAAAGAGTTTTGTAATTATCGTGAGATAATTAAAAATTGTCTCGTGTGATACATACAATTTGACTGTTTAATCGTATTTAAGTTTTCAAAAAAACTTTTGGGTAAATTACATTTGCAAACCATTATAAATAATGATTTAGATTTTAAAGGTAATTTTAATGAAATACTATATTATGGTAATTATTAAAAGTAATTTGTACCATTGCTCTGATCCACTTGTTTGCCTGCGTCTGTGGGTCGATGATGAGAGGCCAACGTCGGGAGTTGGAGATCAAAACTGCCGACTCTACAGAGAGGGGGTCCCGTGGCAATCCGTACATCTGCCACGTTCTGTCACAAATGTAAATTTCTTAAACCGCGGTTCCAAGTGTTCTGAGCGAGCTTTTCTTCGTTTTTGGGCAGATGAAAACAGGATTTCACATAGCAGAATAATCGGTCGTCAGAAACAAGCGAATGCTCGCTCAGAAAACTAAGTGAAAATACGACATTAGGCTCGGATTTCATCAAACTTTTATTCAGGAATAACGCGCTTACCTCTTAGATACTGATATCAAATTACTATGAAGTTTTGACATTACTATCCGAGATTCGAAAAAAGTTTGGTGAAATCGAGCCTAAGTAGTTTGCAGGCAGCGAAACTGCAGGTAATTACCGTATGCCATACAGTTCCAACTGCAATTCTTGTGCTTAATGAATCTATGGAAGCGGGACGGGTGGGGTGTGTTCATGTTATCCCGTTTCATCATCGATTCATCAATTCATCATACTCCTCTCGCCCCGATACCATACCATAGAAACACACTCGGTTTAAGCGCTAGGCCACAGAAAGAACATGTCTAGTCAATTCAAATTACAGAAGGAAAAATCACCTCACCTTTAACAGAGGTGTGAATTTGCCCTGATTTTTTAAAGTAAATATGAACTGAATTCGCATCTAACTTATATTGGCAATAAAATACATTTGTCACTTCCCGCGGTATCGTAAAAGTCGACTAATGGACTGAAGTGTCACTGACCATTCTTTGATAGAAGATTGATGATGAGCAGCAGCGTCATCATAGTGGACACATTACTGCGATTGCCAATCCGCTTGCCCCGCATAGCGATTAGGGTATTTACCTCCCAATGCGTCTATGCATTATTGGGAATATTTCGTTTATTGGAGAGGCCTACGTCCATCAGTAGATTAAGATAGGTGATTATTATTATGATGAAGTATTAAATTTTTTTGGAAAAAAATCTGAAGACTAAATGCTATATTTACCTGATTTCAACAGCGTCACCTAAAATGGACAGTGGAGTGGCTCCCTGCGTATGAGGTACTTTCATATCCTGTGACGAATGTGTCAATTATGAATATTATGATTATGCTCTACGAGTAGGTACTGAAAAATCTCTTATCTATTATAATATCCTAGACGAGTAATATATGTTTTGGTTCATTAAAAAAATAATTCTAGTCATCAAAAGCAGTACGCCACATTTAAAATATCAAATAGATGTTAATAATGACTACGGTTAATTTTAGTTATTACCTAAGAAGTGAATAAGGTAGGTATACATATATATTTATACTGTAAGGAAGACAGACATTTGACTCTAGGAAGATTGCGACCGAAAACATAGTTCTGGACATACCTACCAGGTTTACAAAATACAAATATTTTAAATCGTAGGTACAACGACAACGTACAACTATGTGCTGGATCCAATGGGCGATCAACTCTCTCCGGAATTCGTCAGTAAAAGGTGTTATGTAGCCCACGGCACCTGTCAGAGACATTGCAATAAAATACATAGTACTATAAAATCTTCACAAGGGCGTTTAAAAAATCCTGTGTTCACTATTTTTCCCGATCTGGACGTGCTCATTCCAAGAGAATTGTATTTTCCATTCATAATTATGTGCTTTTTGATGTAAACGATTATATTGATTATTGTGTTTTGTTTTGTAAGCATGCGGTGTTTACCCATAAGTGGCCATTAGAGTGCGGCTCCACTGACGCGGAGCGGAGCGGAGCTGTGGGAGCTCGGCCAATGAGACCGTATCACAGTGTTTCGAATTATGAACTTGAAGATGATGAAACCAATTAGGTCAATTTTGCACAGCTCCGCGTCAGTGGAGCCGCACCTTAACACTAAGCATAGGGTCTCGAATGTTATATCATATGTATGTACCTTATATTATGTACCTCAATGTATTGTTTGAGTGTGAATGGTCGTTGGTAAACTAATAAAGAGGAAAAAAAGAATCACGAGCCGATTTGATCTAGGTAATAAAAAATAATAAGATCTAAAGAACTATTAGGTATGTTACGTTTTCTGTATGAATGACCTTACTACGAGTACCTACGTGGTCTATGGAAAGTCGGTAAGAGTTATTCTCTGCTTAAAAATAAACATTTACCTCGGAAAAGGCCGATTCAAAGCGATCCTATAATTATTCTGTTTGGTTTGGTGTTTAAAAAAAGGTAAACAATCTTTCAGTATCTTTTTATTGAAAAGTACGAGTAGAAAATAAGTTTTAGCAAATATACATAATATAACAAGGAAATACAGTGATTTACATTAATGTAAACAATTGTTTTTGATTCATTAAATAACTAGTTTGGATTTTTATATGCATTATTCAATAAAAAGATACTGCAAGATTGTTTACTATTATTTAAACACCAAACCAAACAGAGTATTATTAACCCTTAATTCGACCACGTCCAAAATACTGGGCATGGTATTTGACCCACTTTTGTATATTTTTTTCGAAGCAAGAGAAAAATTCCGTGCCAAAGAGGCTTGAATACACGACCATTCCCTATTTCTATCGAATTAAGGGTTAAAACTGTGTTGCCCTATCACCGATTGATTTCTTTCATGCCTACCAATAATTACATTTATCGTGTATTCCTGTATTTGAATTTTAATGACTGTTATCTTGCTAGCAATAAAGTAGTTCCTTGGTTCGAAATTCGAATCCTGATATTGATACCTATAAAACAATAATTTACGGACACTGAAGAAACCACTCGTTGTAATCCGATAATCATCCGATGAATCACAAATCGAAAATCCGACGATTGCAGTCTACATTAAGAAAATAGAAGCATTGTATGGACGTGAACGGTGACATGTCACCGTTCACGTCCATTTCTTGTCATGACACACAGACGAGACGAGAGTGTCAAAGAGCCAAGATCAACCACCACCCTAACTTACAAGCGCTCAGAAGAATATCTCCGATGAGATTCACTATAGCAACTTCTAAATCTGCGATCGTTTTGATCCAGCGCACCCTTTCGCTTGACAATCCATTCAGCAATCTATAAGAAAATGCATTTATGCAGTTACATTATATAATTTAAGTTCTAAAAGTTTCTGTCGCATGTAAAAGGAGTTTACCGGTATTGTAGTCTACTGTTTCTTAGAGGGATCAAGTTTTCTGTAGTTTTGTTTTGTTACAATAAGGACCTGTACACAAACCCCGGATTAATATTTTCGACATATAAAATTATCACTCTTTTTTTCCCCAATCATATAAATGAAAAAGACAGCTAAAACTTTTTTGACTGATATATTTTATTTGGGAGTAGTGGAATATGCCCCATGAGTTCTATATTACCTGTTAGCTCTGTCCATTCTGGCTAAGCATGCGTTAATGTCATCCTCCATCTTTTTCCTTTCTTCCTCTTTCTCTTGTAAATACGCATTCAACTTAGCAATTCCTTCGAGCAATGCTTGCATTTTAGCCTTTGCATTGGCAAGTATAGCTGTAATGAGAAACAGGCACATTATCCAGTTAATTCAAGAGTCAAGGAAGTATCAAAGTATTGGAACACAAACGAGCACAAAGCTATTTTGATGGCGACTGTGTACCATCGCATGCACAGCTTCCTGAGTCTTCACGAGTGCATTTTACGCGCATAGTATAAGGACTTTGGATGACATTTATCCTCTAATATGCTCTATGTAGCTGGAGCTACCTGCTAACACTCTTATTTTACGTGACAACCGAGACTATCGCAAAAATCAAAACATAGTGGCTATAATGGTAATTATTAGTCGCCCCGAGCTGTCTTCTACGTCCATTTTTATCTCTATTGATTGCATATTATTATTCACATACCTTCAACGGCAGCTAGATCACTGGTGGCCTTCTCCAGAGCCGCTTTTTTCGGAGCTACAGCTTTATTTACGTGGTAAAATTTGTACATGGCGTGAACCCACATGCACAGAGATTGACAAGCTTTTGACACCTAAAAAGTGAATCATCATCAGCCTATGATAGTCTACTGCTGGACGTAGGCCTCTCCTATTAACTATGCGTATAGACGCATTAGGAGGTAAATGCCCATAATCGCCACGCTGGGCAAGCGGATTGGCGATCGCAGTAATGTGTCCATCAATCTTTTATCAAATAATGGTCAGTGACACTTCAATCCCTTAGTCGACTCTTACGACAACCGCAGGAGGAGTTGGGGTGATGACAAATGTATTTTACAATTACAAGTGTTTAAGTGTGTCGAAAAACGAAATGATAGCCAGATACAGTTGCAATCAGATATACTGGAGCGATCACGGTGATCAAAAATATCTGAACATGCATTCTATCGCCATAACAATAGTGACCTGCTCAGATGTTTGTAACCTACCTGGCCTCCCCAATATCTCAAATTCTTGATTCTACTACCATTTTTGAAGTTAGCTGGTTATAGAATATCTGACACGACAGATCTGAAGGTGCATTCAGACCAAACGAGCATTCACTATTCTATCCCCCGTTCTACGAAATCAACGAATCACGTTTTGTGTATCGATCGAATTTCGTAGAGTGGGGGGATAGAATGCTCGTTTGGTCTGAATGCACCTTGACACTACGGCGCTCAAAAACTTAAGAATAATTGTCATCTGTAACAGTGTACCTATGTATATTTTGGTTTAACATTATACAAAAGAATACATATATGGATACTATCCCTACATGTATCCTACACTATTCGTAGCGGGAATGGTTGGGTTCCAAACGCTGGCAACTAGACGGTAGCTGCTCCATGTAGTGCACTACAACCAGTTACTGCATAATAAGACTATTCGGCATGCTACTAGAACTCTCATAAAATTGTGAGATGCTAAATTTTGATATGCCAAGTTCACACACACAATAAAGTAGACGGAGCGTCTGTGCTGAAGAAAATGGGATTAGTCGTTCCGCGGGCGAGTGGGCCGGCAGCGGGAGCCCTGGATGCTTAGCCAAGTTGCCAATCGCTAGCGCTTAGTCGTCAATCGTAGCTAACTGTCTTTGTCGCACTAATATGAAAGAGTGACAGAGAGGGAAAACTACGATACGCTACTAAGCGCTAGCGATTGGCAACTTTGCTTAGCATCCTGGGCAGCGCCTGTTCGTGACCGATGGCGCGCGCACGCACTTCGGTGCCAACGCTCCTATCGCTAGAGCCAGAGTTATTTTAAACCACGTTTTAACCCCTTCGACCCCTTACAAAGTATGGTTAATTATCAGTTAAGCCAATTGCCGAAGCGAAGGTGTTAACAGAATCAGACGACATTGACGTGTTTGCGGATAGTGCTGGAGTATTTTATAGAAAACTGTTACAGATGATTTTTATTTTAACTTTTGAATGTTTGTTTTTGTTTTACATGTTTAGATTTTTGTTACTTTTATTTTATAAATGTCTTACCACGTAAGTGCTTTGGTGTAAAACTGTAAACTAACGTGTAAATAAACGTATATAAAATAAAATAAAGTTTAAACGTCGATAATGAAAACTTCTTAAATCGCTTACATTGAAAACACACAAACCTTAACAATCTTGGCAGGATCATAGTCGGGGTTAGTGACGAAGCGCTTAAGTTTCTTAACCATGTCCTCAGTGATGGATTCCTTGTCGAACTTCATGAGGGATTCCAGAAAAGCGGTGGGGTCTGCCAACATCTGTGAGCCTGGCTTCCAGTAGTTGAGGATTTTCTCCCCGAAATTTGCTCCTGGTTCCTACGGAGGTCATGTTTAAGCATAAATCATACATATCTTTTCCTGGCTGCATGGAGAAAAACAAAAAAAACCTAATCACACGGTTTCTTTTGACAGTCGTTTTCAGAAAACGACCATTTATAATGTATCGATAGATATGAAAACTAGCAATGTACAAGTAGCAGTTACTGAATTTTTTCAGGTGAAAAATCTCATGCACGTTGCCATTAAGAACATTCTCGTTTAGGTTAAGAGGAATTTGTTACGCAACGTTTTAAAGAGTTCAAGAACGCGACATTTGACTTTTGAGTTATGCACTGGCGACTGTATCAATTCAAGGAAAATAATTGAACATAGGTTATAAATGTCCATGAGAACATTGCCGATTTTGGAAACTTCTCTTCATTGCATTGCTATATGAAACATTTGCTTCAATCATTCTGACGGATACGTAATGCTTGCCTCAGACTAGAAGGATACACCAGAGCATTTCTCAAAAAGTTTTTACATTGGGATCGCGTCTTCGATGTTGATAAAAATTGGTAGGCTGGTAGAGTTAATGATGCTGAGCAAGATGCACTGCATTTCCCAAAATGTCCCAAAATGTTTGTATGTAACGTACCTTTTTGTTATCAAAAATGTATAGGTACAGTCAAGGGCAAAAATATGTATACACTTTTGCACCTTATTTTTACGGTATAAGATAAAAAAGTGTATACATATTTATGCCGTTGGCTGTACGAGTATCTGGTAACAAAAAAGGAAAAGTCCATACAAAATTCCTGGGACATCTTGCGAAATTTGGTGGATCTAACACAGCATTCCTACCAGCCTACCAATTTTTATCAAAATCGAAGATGTGATCCAAATGTGTTTGTACTTGAGAATTGCACACCAAACTGTATTGTATCCTTACCTTGACAGGCTTGATGTCGAAGACCATGCACAGGGATTCGATGACGAGCACTACGCCGCCGGGAGGTTTCTTCATAGCCTTCACTTCCACTATGTCGTTGCGGTTCAGCTCTTGCAGCGCTTTCTCAGCAGCTCGGAGAGCGGGCAATGCTTCGTCTGGAACCATGACAGAGTGATGATGTTTTGTTCTCGTAGGTAAGTAGTCTTGTCACTAAGGTCCGACCGAGATCTCGGTCTTGGTCTCGGTATCGGCATTCTCGGCCAAAAATCGAGCCGAGATACCCCTGTCGGCTCTCGGCCAAAAATGGCCGGGACTCTCGGCCGTGGCCGAGATTCGTAATGAGCTGTAATTGGCGAGCTTGATGCCATCTCGCGAACTTACTGCGATTTTATTGGTGTCATATTGACATGAACTGACTTCAATTTCCCTTTAAAAGTGAACGGAAGGAATAATTTAGAGTAAACGACCCCTATCATACACTATCGATAAAAATACCTAAAATTCGAATACCGGTTTTTGAGGTACCAATATAAAAAAAATTCAAAAAATAAAATATCCAAAAAAATTGCTGTATCTTGTTTGACGTTGGACTTACTATATGTATTTGCTAGGGACTTTTTATGTAATTTAATTTATTTTTATCCTTTCTACCAAGTCTCGGTCTCGGTCTCGGCCGAGACTAAAATATGGGTCTCGGCCGAGACTAAAATATATGGCTCTCGGTCGGACCTTACTTGTCACCATTAATATCATAATTCTTAGTATAGTCGTCACTGCTATCTACCTCCCCAGTAGGGTGTTTTTTTATCGTTATCGCCGCGCTGGGCAAGCTTGTCGTGATCGCAGTTATGTGAGTAGGTACACCATGTTTTAAATATCGCGTGTATTAATTAATGTACTACATACATGGTCCAAAACGTCAGGATGTAAATAATAATATAATTCGTTTTTGTAGTAAAATATTTTGTAGGAATAACTATCGCTGTAACCGGAGAAGATATTATATTTTTCCAAACTGTAAGAGTGTACCTAAATCTTTTTGAGCGTCTTCAGCCATAGCCGTTGTTTCCGCGGCCATCTTTTCTGCAACTGCTTGCTCTTTTTCCACTTTTATGCGTGCTTCTTCTGCTATAGCCTATAAACAATCATTTGTATTCAATCCTTTTTCCAACAAAAAGCAACTAGAAGCCAGGTTTCTCTAAAGCTTGTACCTTGTAATACAAACCCTTATCTAATTAATGGCAAAAAAAGAGTTTCACTTGTATTACAAGCTAGTAGTGCAAAATCTTCTTCCTTCGGCTTGTCACGGAAACGCCCGAATTCATATTGCTGTCACAATAAACTTCGGTATCCATTGTAGGTACTGATGCTAATTCGGACAGAGATAATTTGGGAAAGCCGAAACAAAACGATTTTGCATTCTACTGTACCAGCTTATAATAAACAGGCCGGGATCGCTCACGAGTGGGGAGCGGCCTTAGTGTAAAGGCCCGGCTACGACATTGGTCTAAGGACTCTAAGGCGACCAGCGGCGAGCGAATCCATGAAGCGGGATGCCGATATCGGTACTTCCTCTCGCACGTATGGTTTTCCGCTAAGCCGGTCGCCTTAGACCAATGTCGTGGCCGCGGCATAAGGCATAAGTAGCGAGAGTCGAGCGGCGCGTCCGGCGGGGCGGGCAGCGACGCGTCGAGCGTCCAACGGATTTAAACAGCGTGTACTCAGGCCACGCGCATACGCTTGCATTTATTTTTCATCACACCTGTTCGGCAAGTGCGCCAATACGCTGCGGTGATGCGCGCCGTATGTGCGTCATTACGTCCTAGTAGGCCGTTAAGGATTTTCATACAACATTACGTCGCACTAGCGCGGTCCGGCGTACGCCGCGCGCCGCGCCGGGATTTCTTTTATGAAAATGATGAAATTAAGTCATCCCTGATTTAGACCATTTTAGAGTAGTTTTGTGAAAATATATTGTTTTATTTACTTTTTTGCATCACAGGTGTGATGAAAAACATTGTGTGTACTACGGGCGGTACAAGAATTATGAACTCGTGTGAAGTAAAGCCCGCGCCTTCAGCTTGGGCTTTACTTTCACACTCGTTCGCAAATTCTTACTTACCGCCGTAAATACACAATGTACTATAACATCACGCCACCCTCCACCACACGCACGCCCCGCCCGCTTAAGCATCTACTCTGGCCTTAAGGCCCGGCCACGACATTGATCTAAGGCGACCAGTGGCGATAGAATCCATGAGTTGAAGCGGGATGCCGATATAGGTACGAGAGGGAGCACCATACATTTTCCGCTAAGCCGGTGGTCTTAGACCAATGTCGTGGCCGCGGCATAAGGTATGAGTAGCGAGAGTCGAGCCGCGCGTCCGGCGGGGCGGGCAGCGGCGCGTCGAGCGTCCAACGGATTTGAACAGCGTGTACAATCAACAACACACCTGTGAACTCAGGCAAAGTGCCAAAAATATGTAAACAGAACTTTATTGCCTGGACATAAAGGTGTGTATACATATTTCTGGCACTTTGTCTGTATTCACAGCTGTGTTGTCGATTGTACTCAGGCCATGCGCATACGCTTGCATTTATTTAACATCACGCCACGCTCCACCACACTCACGCCCCGGTTAAGCATCTACTCTGGCCTTACGGCCCGGCCACGACATTGATCTAAGGCGACCAGCGGCGAACGAACCCATGAGTTGGAGCGGGATGCCGATATGGGTACGAGAGGGAGCACCATACATTTTCCGCTAAGCCGGTCGCCTTAGACCGATGTCGTGGCCGCGGCGTGAAACTTAATAACGCTCACAGTGTCCACAGCAATTCGCTCGATGACTTTCCTGGTCTCCTCGGCTGCCTTCTCCATCAGAGGCTTCAATTCTGCTAGCTCTATTTGGAGCTGTTTTACTTCCACTTCCGTCTGGTTGAGCTTATTTAGACCTGTGTACATAAACGAATTCAATATTTGCGCGTACGAAAGCTCTTTTATTCATTTATATTTCACTGTTGTTTTTCACAACCCAATCATATTTTATTTGTTTCAAGAACACCTCATAGTAGAATGTTCCTGAATTCTTATTTCCACCGTTACCCCTTTTCCATACATTTTACAGGCATAGCAGTAACAACATTGCGTGTCTCATTACATAATCTTAGGACCGTTTGCATTACAAGAGGTTACAGTAGCACTGCGATCCGAGGAAAGCATTACGTTACATTTGACTACATCAAACAGCAGGCCGTTTGATGAAACCCGTTCCCGTAGTTGGTTGCAAGCCTCATGGGTCTCACAGCAAGTTCAACATGGGTATTCGGGCTGACAACGACACAGGAACACCCGCAGTGATTGCAGTCGAAAGGTCATTGACAAATAATAAAAACAAAGCCAGTTGCCGAACCCTGGGATGCCCACAATAATATAGCCAGAATCCGAGATATGTTATTGTACCTATTGGCCATCAAGGGTCATCTTTACAACTTGTTGACCGTCAGACAAGAATAAATATTTACATCTATATAAATTATGTTCCTATTTTGTTACCTACCTACACTTAGGGTAAATTGCTAGTAACTGGCCACTCTTCAGTAACTGGACACTTTATATAAAAATGAAAATGCCGAATTTTTAAGACTTAATAAATATAAGGGGCGCGGCAAAGAGTTCGATTTTGTACAGTTTGGCGTAGAAACTTTAGGTTCATGAGGCCCCAGCGCACGCAAATTGTTTGCTGATATCGGGAAACGTCAGGTGCCTATTTCTCGTAACTATTCGTTTACAAGTATATTAGTTATTAGTTACTAGTGAAAATTTTACAATTCCTAATATTTTCTGTTTCTCGAAAATAATTATTAGACTGGTAACTAATAATGATAAACTAATAAAAAATATTAGTCCAGCTTGGCTGATTGGGCTATTTATTACCCATGCCTTAATTACATATTAAAAAAAATCATTGGCGGTAAAGAGCAAATTTTTTGTTTAGTTAAAATCAAACATCTAAATTCATTAAAGGTGCGTTCAAACCAAAAGAGCATTCGCTATTCTAACCCCCCACTCTACGAAATTCGATCGTTGTAGATGAATTACCTAGAGCTTGGAATTGCATTTGTAGTGATGTTACTAAAGCAACACTTTTAAGGTGAACCTTGTGTCTTTACAATTAGGTTTACTATTAGTCGAATAATGCCAATACATGAGTCGATAAAACACACACAATAGCACACAATACATTGTAAATACGCGATACCACTACATATGCAATTCCATGCTCTCGTTAATTTATCTATACCTACACAAAACGTGATTGGTGGATTTCGTAGAACGGGCGATAGAACAGCGAATGCTCTTTTGGTTTAAACGCACCTTTAGAATGGATATGAAGTTGATGGTTTTAAGGAATATATTGGAAGCCAGAGATATTTTATTTGGAAGCTTTTCGGATACGTTAACCTAAATAGATAAACGTAAAAATGGAAGGAATTAACAATTTTAATGATTTCTCATCCGAATCCGTCCACATTTTATAATTTTCTTTAGTTAACTGTGATAAGTAACACGCTAATAGTTTGGAATATTAGTCCATGGGCTAATATTTTTTACAAGTTTACAAATTTGCGTTTCTCGAATCCACTCTAATAAAATATTAGTTATTAGTTACCAACTAATAAATATTAGCTAATATTATTAGACCTAATTTGGTTTTGGTTTCTCGAATACAAAGAAAAATATCTACACTTGTAAAATACACTCATAAAGCTATTAGTCGCCGAAGCTTGGTAAAAAATATTAGTCCAAACTATTAGCGTGTTACTTATCACAGTTAACTAAAGAAAATTATAAAATGTGGACGGATTCGGATGAGAAATCATTAAAATTGTCAATTCCTTCCATTTTTACGTTTATCTATTTAGGTTAACGTATCCGAAAAGCTTCCAAATAAAATATCTCTGGCTTCCAATATATTCCTTAAAACCATCAACTTCATATCCATTTTAAAGGTGCGTTTAAACCAAAAGAGCATTCGCTGTTCTATCGCCCGCTCTAAGAAATCCACCAATCACGTTTTGTGTAACGATCGAATTTCGTAGAGTGGGGGGTTAGAATAGCGAATGCTCTTTTGGTTTGAACGCACCTTTAATAAATTTAGATGTTAGATTTTAACTAAAATGTAATTAAGGCATGGGTAATACCCCAATCAGCCAAGCTGGGGCCTATTTCTCGTAACTATTAGTTTACAAGTATATTAGTTATTAGTTACTAGTGAAAATTTTACAAGTCCTAATATTTTCTGTTTCTCGAAAATAATTATTAGACTTGTAACTAATATTGGTAAACTAATAAAAAATATTAGACCAGCTTGGCTGATTGGGGTATTACACATGCCTTAATTACATATTTAAAAAAAATCATTGGCGGTAAAGAACAAATTTTTTGTTTAGTTAAAATCAAGTTAGTATTATGAAGTTTATGGTTTTGAGGAGTATATTGGAAGCCAGAGATATTTTACTTGGAAGCTTTTTGGATACGTTAACCTAAATAGATAAACGTAAAAATGGAAGGAATTAACAATTTTAATGATTTCTCATCCGAATCCGTCCACATTTTATAATTTTCTTTAGTTAACTGTAAAAGTAACACGCTAATAGTTTGGACTAATATTTTTTACCAAGCTTCGGCGACTAATAGATTTACAAGTGTAGATATTTTTCTTTGTATTCGAGAAACCAAAACCAAATTAGGTCTAATAATATTAGCTAATATTTATTAGTTGGCAACTAATAACTAATATTTTACTAGAGTGGCTTCGAGAAACGCAAATTTGTAAACTTGTAAAAATATTAGCCCATGGACTAATATTACTAGTCTAATAAGGTACGAGAAATAGGCCCGGACTAATATTTTTTATTAGTTTACCATTATTAGTTACTAGTCTAATAATTATATTCGAGAAACAGAAAATATTAGGACTTGTAAAATTTTCACTAGTAACTAATAACTAATATACTTGTAAACTAATAGTTACGAGAAATAGGCCCCGTACCTATACTTTGTTTTTTTTAGCAGAACGAGATATAAGGTTTTTTTACAAGCAAATTCTGCTGATCGAACAGTAAATACGAGTTATTAAATATCACGAATTTATTATCATGCTATATTAATACACATTACTCAGTGTTATGAACAGATAAGAAACATAATGTTAGTTAATTTATATTCTAAGGTGAAAAGATAATAATTTTAATAAATTGCGTTTGCAATTTTTCATGGAAAGGTTGTACATTAAAAAACCTAAAGAGGCAGAGTTCTCACACAATTTTAAAATGTCACTGTCTGTCATTCGACTTCATATTGTTGTCGGTTGAGTCGGTTGTGTTTTAAATTGCTGTTAGCTTACTTAATGATTGTTGTTATCGTTTTTGTTCAATTTCGTTATTAATTGTTGATTTATTTAGATATTTTGTTTGCTGGTGCACATTTAAGATGGATGAAAGCAAAATCCTGTGACTACCAGTGAAAAGCGGGTGCCTGTCGTGTGGCATAAAGTCGATTGTCCTAAAATTATTTGGCCGAGAATGTTTGGCATAATGTTACATGGCATACTACTTGTTTAGCCTACTTAATTTTGGGCATACACGTTTAAAATACCTACACCATATTTATTCTAATATTGATTACTCGAACGTCAAATGACCTAAAGCATAATAATCCTAATGTTCATTGTAATAAATATTGTTTTCCCTACTACTCGAACTGTCAATTTTCACTGCGCCAACTTTTATCATGGTCCGAAATTTCATTCAAAAAGGCATTTTAATAACAACATGCAAAACATTTGAACAACAGGGTGAATGGTTAAAAAAAATGTTCAAGTAATAAACCAGGGTAAAACCGACGTGGATTGGTTAGGTTTCGAAGCTAGGGCGGAGTGAATGGCGTAGTCTTTAAATACTTAAGTATTTTTAATCAATTGTTTACACATCCTCATACTTACAAAACTAAAAAAGGGGGGACGGGGGGGCGAAGCCCCCCGCATTAAAAAAGAAATAATCTGAACCTCCCCTCCCTTAACCTGGATAGGTTCGTTAGGTACCTTTTATCCCTTAGAGCGGAAATAGAAGCCCCGCCCCCCGAAGGCTTCGTCGACCGGTTCCCAGGACAAAATTGCTCACTTAAATTCTTTGGACAACAGGGCGAATTATGTAGTAAAAGTTAAGTATAAGGAATAAAAAATATTTTTAAAGTTAGTTAAATGTAGGTAATTACTTTTAGTACATTAAATAGTAGGAACATCACCATTATGCACAATAATTTTTCGATACATATACATTAGACACGAAAATCATTAGAACAAACAATATTTAGGAACAACCAAGTTAGGATTAACAATTTCGGCATAACAAAAATATGCGCAACAATGTTTATGCCATTCATTTTTCGGCGTAAAGTTGTTATGCGTCAAATTTTTCGAAATAAAAACATTATGCCACCCGATATAGACCCGTGAAAAGCGGATGGTGGTGAATATTTACAAATTAAGAAATGTGCCATAGAAAGGAATATCCCACTAAATCGGAACGTGTGAAAAAGACTGCTGAGACTGCTGGCATATCGTTGGCTACGGTATATAACATTTTAAAATAATATATATTTTTTAATGAAATTAGATAATGTAATAGATAACACTGTGGAAAAAAATATTATAAACGTTGGTGGTTCCGAGTCCTCGGACTCTTCCACTGACAGTGAATAAAACTATGTA
Organism: Thaumatotibia leucotreta; assembly: GCA_025490895.1. Classification (NCBI taxonomy): domain Eukaryota; kingdom Metazoa; phylum Arthropoda; class Insecta; order Lepidoptera; family Tortricidae; genus Thaumatotibia; species Thaumatotibia leucotreta. The sequence goes on along the minus strand of JALPQI010008044.1, from coordinate 3,428 downwards.
CGTCATCTGAGTTTTATTTTCAAATTTGTTACCAAATTCAAACTACATTAGAGCGTCCCAGACCGCCTATAATGGCGACAAATACTAAACGACGTTGCCGATGCGTAGGGTTGTCTTAGTATTGTTATCTGCTCAGTGTTTTCATAAACACTGAGCAGATAACAATACTAAGACAACCCACCGCGGACACCGTGTCCGCTTTTATACCGATAGTTTTAATCCTTAAATGCATGACTTTTAAATGTATTGGGAGTGCATAATGTAAGCCAGATTAAATATGCAAATATTGTTAAATTTTAGACTGTAAACTTCATTAAATTCAGTAAATGTAAAATAAAATACTTTGTTAAAAACCGCCAAACACTAAACGAAAACTTTCAATATATATCTTTTTTCTAAATTGCCGCCATCTTGCTTATAAAACACTTAAAACTTTTTTAAATACAGTTTTGCCAACAAATTAATAATAAATGTGAAATGAAAACTATGCGTTCAGCTATCGGTAAATATCAAATGATATGTATATACATAAGTTCCGAGAAATTCAGTGGTATCGGCCGAAATCAAAGAAGGAAGGTTTACGACCACTGCTTCTTTGTTCACCCGTTTGACAGATAATTCTAATCTTAAATAAAACGAAGTATACCTAAACACGAATAGCTGGCGACTTCCTGGCACAACGCATCAGCATTGCGATACAGCGAGGAAATGCCGCCAGCATCATCGGTACAATGCCACAACGGCCAATCTTAGATCTAGGTTAGGTTAAGTAGATTAGTTAGATTTATTCTATGTTATAAATTGTAGTTTTGAAAATAAATATAATACAAAAACTCTATGTGCTTATAGTTAGAATTCATGTTATAACGATGTGTCATGTCAATGTCAATCCCTCTCCCTCTTCCAAAATGAATTCTAATTATAAACACACAGAGCTCATTTTTAAACATTTTTATTTATCTTTCCCCGTTTGTTTTCTTGGGTCAAAGGACCCCGGGCCTAAAGTATGGAAAATGTGGTTTCAGTCAAATTTTCTGAAATTTTGATATGTTATAGATTTCAGTGCCCTGAACAAAAAACTCTATGGGTGCTACCACGGTTTCCGGGTCCCTTTCCATGTTCTGCTCGATTTTGTACCAGATAAGGGTGCGGTTAAACTAAAAGAGCATTCGCTGTTCTAACCTCCCACTCTACGAAATTCGATCGGTACGCAAAACGTGATTGGTTGATTTCTTAGAAAGGGCGCTAGAACAGCGAATGCTCTTTCGGTCTGCACGCACCTTTACAAAGTAGTACATAGTTCTACTTCGGGTCTATTTATTTAAACAATTGACATTAGTTTGAACCTTTTTTGTGATAATGCTGGTTAGTTAAACACATAAAACGTCTACATACAATGCCGGCTGAGTTCAGCAATCGGCCACAATTAATACACACACGGGACTCGTTGTTGAACTCAGCCGGCATGTTGTTCATAGATTCTCTGAACGAAATAGCAGATTGAATTTTTACTTCGTTGTTTTCTGGTAGGTATCCGCAGCAGTGCACGAAAAACAACAGCATTATTACATACGAAGCAATGTCCTCTATTTAAAAGTAGCGCCATATTTTCTAATGTTTGAATGAGTTCATAATTATTTTACAATGTTAAGTAGGTATATGTATTATAGAATCACACATTTAGCTATAAACGATAAGTCAATCACGTGCGTATGAAGTTGACATTGTAGACGTTTTATGTCTTTAACTAACCAGCATTATCACGAAAAAGTTTCAAACTAATGTCAATTGTTTAAATAAATAGACCCGAAGTAGAACTAAGTACTACTTTGTTATCTGGTACAAAATCGAGCAGAACATGGAAAGAGACCCGGAAACCGTGGTAGCACCCATAGAGTTTTTTGTTCAGGGCACTTAAATCTATAACATATCAAAATTTCAGAAGATTTGACTGAAACCACATTTTCCATACTTTAGGCCCGGGGTCCTTTAGTAATTAAAATGTTTACATAAGGAGGCCAGTTACTGGAGGGTGGCCAGTTACTAGCAATTTACCCTATTTATTTTATTTTATTGAAATTACACTAATTAAACGATAAATATTTGTTGAATAGATTTGACTGTTAGTAATTCCCGTCAATTAGCAAAAATACATTTTATAATGATAACATAGTAGGTAGTAGTCCCAGAAATGTAATTTACTATGAAATATTCTACGCATTTTTTATTAATATCATCTGAATTTTAATAGTACATTACGACACAAGTGCGAAAAACATGAAATTCGAAACGAGTGGCGATGTTTTACGACGCGACACAAGTTACGAATTTCGTTTTTGCACGTGTCTCGTACGACGTTTTTTAGTACAGATGGCCCTCCGAAGTTTTGGACCTGACGTAACATGACCCACTTCTCGCAATAGAGCCTAAAAAGTACACCATCTGTACTAAAAAAAATATTTAATATATTATACCGACTTTGATTTCAAAATCATGTGATTGGCTTGATTGGATGTAAATATTTATTGTAGAGATGTAAATCTAAATCGGTGTGCATTTATTTTATAGTAATAGAACAAAATTGAATAGTGAATTGCATGCCTTTCTTTTCTGTCATCCATACAATGTATGGATATGGTATGTCATACCCTTTGCCACGAAAAGTACAAGTTGATAACGATCACTAATAATGAGCGACATGGCTTTAACCTTTCGAATGCATAGTAGCAGATCTGCCCCTTTACAAATTGACTTTATGAAATAGCAGTCAAAGTTACCTAAATTTTGATTGATCTGATTGATGCTACCGTATCGAAAATGAGTTAACCTTTAGCATACGTTACCGATCGCTAACGTATGCTAAAGGTTAACTCATTTTTCTCGAAGATTCAATGAAATACTGGTGTTATGTTCCTTATAAGCATACCTGGGATAACTCGGGGCATTTATACGAAAGTAATGTAGCAAAATATTTTATCGACTAAAAATATATCGATGTTACTGTGAATGACAACATCAAAATGTTATTCCACATAAATAAATATTAGGTACTTACTCTTCAATTAAAATAAAAAATAACTTTAAACAGGTATTTACGCGATTATTTTAAAATAGTTTTCAAAATATACTAAAATATCGATATTTAAATTGTCATTTTGATTAAAATGACATCTGCATACTAGTTTTTACTATCTGAAGAGGCCCGATATCAGATAATTATGACATTGAACCTCTGTACTGTAGTCGAGAATGTTCAATAAGCACATATTTTATTATAATTATATCGACATCTTTTTAATCGATATCAAAGCCCTATAACTTGCCCCCAGTTATCCCAGGTTTGCTTATAAGTAATATACTCCAAAGTGTGACGTTTCAGGTAAAACTAGGAGAAGATGTCGTAAATGGAATCTCATACAACTCTTGCA